>CAUJCB010000411.1:1005000-1017500 GCA_963082715.1 Harpalus rubripes
TTGACAATTTAACCCTTTCAGCCTCAGTGTACAGGAAATTTTTATTTTTTCTTATATTTGAATTAAAACTTGCTTTAAAATTAATTAAAAATAATTTTCTATCGTTCAAAGGTTCAATCTTGGGTTCAATCTACAAATTTTTAGTACTACGAGATCCATCTATGTGGACTAATTCGAACATTATATTAACATTTACTTACTCAATTTGTGATTATATTTGTACATTTTCATGTAAATAATCTTCCCTAAATAAAAAATAATAATAATAACGACATTATATTATTAAAATGAATTGTCCATTAACTAAAAATAAATTAGGTAAAAATGGGTTAAAGAAACGTCATCTAGTACCAACCGTCTAAAACAAAAAATTGCGTATCGAAATGAAGGTCATTACGATACGCAATTGCGTATCGTAATGATTTCATTATGAACGCAAAATATAAAAAATTAATTTATTAATATTTCTTATCTCTATTTATCATATTACATAGTTTTAAATAATATTATACAATTTTGTATGAATAAAATTTAAACTGTTCCACACATTTTGGTATATATCGCCAATATGACTTATTATATATCAAAACGGACTGCTTTTTACCTATCTATGACTTGAAACCATTATCATATTTTTTAAATCACGCGTTTACGAGTTAAAAAGCCGTTTTACATCATATATACTAAAAAGCCAGGCCCCCAAAATTCATCATGACGATCGGGAAATTTTTCAACAAAGCTACAACTAAAACGGTTTCAGCGATTTTCATGAAATTTGCTTTAAATAGTAGAGAATAAATCAAGTTAGTGCCTTTTACATGTCTCTTATTTTTACTTTTTATAGTTTTTGTGTAAAAAATTATTAACTGGTCAAAATTCTTACATTAAAACAATGGATCCAAGTGCTCCGTATTGATGTGAAGGTATATAGGTTAGGTTTTAAAAAAAAAGAGTCCACAAAGATATACTGTTATTCATTTCACACCATACACACACTTTATGACTAAAAATTAATTCCTAAACAAAGTTTTAAGTGTTGCTTCACGTTACATATAATGTATATTATTATAAACAATCAAAGATAAAAAAGGAACGTCACATCACCTCAGACAGAGATTATTCAATGCCTATATTTCACTGTACTACGCTCGCTTCAGACATTCAGATTTTTGAACATTCTTAATATGAAGTAATAAAATCTAATTTATGTAAACAGAATGTAACATTTTGTTTTATGACCTTACAAACACAAATTTCATCTTAAAACACCTTGTATCAGAAAATAACAAATTCTAGGGATATCCCCAAAACTTAAAAAACATTCTTTTAAAATTCTATTTGTATTTCAACAATTATATTACATCGTAATTGTAACTAAAATAAGAGTTTCATAATTTATTTCAATTTATTTTCATTCAACCTAAACATTTTATTATGAGTGTACCCAATCACCATCATATGGTTTTTGTTGTGTAACACCAACACCTGTCAAAAACATTTGCCGACTAAGGTTAATATTAAAATAGTTTATGTACAATAAATTATTTAGGGTTGGTATTTCCACCTCCGGATAAAGTTCAGGATAACAACATAAATGATGTAAATTATATTGAATGTAATTTTTTGATGCGATATTATTCATTCATCCGACAGAAAAGTTATCCAGCACTTTATCCGAAGATGGAAATACCGGCCCTAAATGTTGTAAATTATATATGGGTAACATTATGTATTTATAGGTACCTAAATTGTTCAACACAATTTGTTCATTCTTATTTGTAAAACATAATTTTCTGTCATTTGATTGTTCCGACGGGAAATCGAGCTTTGAAAAGTTCAAACGTGGTCCAGACGAATTATAAGGTATTAAGGCTAATTTTAAACAGTAAGTATTTCATTTATTTTATATAATATTGTAGTGACAAAAGAAATTGTTACATATAGGTACATTCAACACAGATTAAACTGTTATTGTATTGTAGTGACAGCTTGCAACAATCTTTAAGAAACACAAATTAATCGATTATTCACTAAAATTATTAAGAAAATGTAAAGACAATTCTAAGAGATTTGTTCTAAATTTCCTTTTTATCGAGTATGAACATGATTCTTATTAGCTTTTTAAGAAATGTATTCAAAACAACACTTTAACATTTATCATTGTTTCTAATGTTACAAAGAGAAAAGAAGGATGATTTATATTTTGTTCTAAGGTAGCTATTGTAAACCTACTGATCGCAAATAATAAATAAATCATAAAACGGTGACGAACGAATCCACTAAAAAACCAACCTAAAATTGCAATACTTTCGAATATAAATGGTAATGCATAGATATACTCAATATTTTTATTAGTAAATTAAATAAAGAGTACATATTTATAAAATAGTGTGAGCAAAGAGTTCAAACTCTGCCAATGCCGCTGAAAGGAACCCGTTTTTTAATCACGAGAAGACATTATGCAGAAACAGACGACGGAGTCGTTTCCATTCCCAAACAGGCCTTCCAACGATGCTTCCAACAATGGCGTGAGCACTGGGTAGAAGTGTATGCAGTCCCAAGGAGAGTTCTTTGAATGGATTTAATGTTTAAATCCCACAGGTAAATAACTTTAGTTTTCCAGGCCAAAGGTCCGATACTTTTTGTACATACCTTGTATGCCTGTATATAATTTAATAATTAAATCACATTTGTTATTTACAGTTATTTTTAGGTAAAAAATAAAATTATTTCTTCTCTAAATAATGAGTGTGCACCGTACTTTTTCTTTCGAAATTTATAACTCTTATAATTAAATATTAATTAATCAAACAGTTCATCTGGCTAAAGCCAATTTACTTGCTTACAACTCACTTCACTTTTATTGTAGTTTTTATAGACATAATGGGATATCTTGAACTGGCTCATTTTGTCATATTGTAACAAGTCTGTGTGAAAATTAACAAATTCGTACAGGAAATTAGAAAGCCATCTAACGGATACATTTTAAACTAAATTAATATACACTCGTAAATGTTTCATTATATAATAATGAGGACTACATGATAAATACCAAATTATCAAATTAATATTTATATAGCAACAGTATCGAATTTTTTGGAATACTATCAATGAAATGGAAATATCGTGTACAACGTAAGCATCAAATAAACGCAAAAATATATTCCATATAGAAAATATCATATAAAAAGTCGAGCGAGAAATGAGGACATAGGTTTGTGTCCCGTATTTGATACACTGTCCCCACTTCGCGCTTATGTCAACATACGTACCTTTCCACTTTGATAGAAATACACACACACACACACACACACACACACACACACACACACACACACACACACACACACACACACAGACAGACACCATCGTAAAAATAGTAAATTCGTATTCTAGGGACTCTAAAACGTGCTTATTGATTAAAAACTCATCATCGAATTTTTTGACCAAAGTCAATACCTTCCTTACCTAAAGGTGACGGAAGGTAAAAAAACAAATAAAACAAAATATCAATTAAGATCATAATATTTGAATATGTATTTCTGAATTATAACAATGTAGACACAATGATTACAACAATTAACATCAATAACACTGAACTGTCAGAATGAGATCTTGTTTTATTTCCATGTATGGGATTCCTAATTTTTAAAGAAAATTTTTTTTTTCTATATCTAGTGCAACAGATACTAAATAAAGATTTTTTAAAAGTAAACATTAATTTTATTTGTATATTTTTGCTCTAAAATATGTAGGAGAAACAATTTTCGCACTATTTAATACCCAATGTTAAACTTCTATTATGTTCCATCCTGTCGGTCTGTATTATTGTAAATATATTGTTTGAATATAAGAATGTTTTTGTTTTTCGTCAAAATTCGAATTTTTTTTTAGAGTGAGCATGCTGCGTGAACAGTTTGGGTGAGCATGTAGCTGGGGCTGTTTGGGTGGCCAGGTTGCAGGGGCAAGCGAGAAAAAAAAATGGTTTTACATTGTGCGTAGACGGGTTGGATGCACGTAAAGACTATTATAAAATACTGTCGGCGGAGCCCTAGGGGAATCTCGGCGTAGCCGAGTTTTCGCTAGTCATATATACTAAAAAGCCAGGCCCCCAAAATTCATCATGACGATCGGGAAATTTTTCAACAAAGCTACAACTAAAACGGTTTCAGCGATTTTCATGAAATTTGCTTTAAATAGTAGAGAATAAATCAAGTTAGTGCCTTTTATATGTCTCTTATTTTTACTTTTTATAGTTTTTGTGTAACAAATTATTAACTGGTCAAAATTCTTACATTAAAACAGTGGATCCAAGTGCTCCGTATTGATGTCAAATGTACAAAATCAGAGAATACAAGCTAATTATTTGAATTGAGTAGGCGTGAAAATTTTTAAGAAGACAGTCTAATACAGTTATGTGTCATGTTGAATCCATTTTAAATGCATAAAATTTATTGTATTTGATTAATTTAAATAAAAATTACTTATTTTTGTACCGCTCTGTTTATTATTATTATTATTATTATTATTATTATTATTATTATTATTATTATTATTATTATTATTATTATTATTATTATTATTATTATTATTATTATTATTATTATTATTATTATTATTATTATTATTATTATTATTATTATTATTATTATTATTTTTAATATTATTATTATTATTATTATTATTATTATTATTATTATTATTATTATTATTATTATTATTATTATTTTTATTATTATTATTATTATTATTAATCAGATATAATTTATGTCCTTGTATTATTATTATTTTAATAAATATTTACCTATATCTGACTTCATTCATTTCATATTTATTACGTATTTTATAACAAAATTACATATCTTTTTTACTATAAAATTAATTTATTAATATTTTTTATCTCTATTTATCATATTACATAGTTTTAAATAACATTATACAATTTTGTATGAATAAAATTTAAACTGTTCCACACATTTTGGTATATATCGCCAATATGACTTATTATATATCAAAACGGACTGCTTTTTACCTATCTATGACTTGAAACCATTATCATATTTTTTAAATCACGCGTTTACGAGTTAAAAAGCCGTTTTACATCATATATACTAAAAAGCCAGGCCCCCAAAATTCATCATGACGATCGGGAAATTTTTCAACAAAGCTACAACTAAAACGGTTTCAGCGATTTTCATGAAATTTGCTTTAAATAGTAGAGAATACATCAAGTTAGTGCCTTTATATATCTCTTATTTTTACTTTTTATAGTTTTTGTGTAAAAAATTATTAACTGGTCAAAATTCTTACATTAAAACAATGGATCCAAGTGCTCCGTATTGATGTGAAGGTATATAGGTTAGGTTAAAAAAAAAAGAGTCCACAAAGATATACTGTTATTCATTTCACACCATACACACACTTTATGAGTAAAAATTAATTCCTAAACAAAGTCTTAAGTGTTGCTTCACGTTACATATAATGTATATTATTATAAACAAACAATCAAAGATAAAAAGAATGTCACATCACCTCAGACAGAGATTATTCAATGCCTAAATTTCACTGTACTACGCTCACTTCAGACATTCAGATTTTTGAACATTCTTAATATGAAGTAATAAAATCTAATTTATGTAAACAGAATGTAACATTTTGTTTTATGACCTTACAAACACAAATTTTATCTTAAAACACCTTGTATCAGAAAATAAAAAATTCTAGGGATATCCCCAAAACTTAAAAAACATTCTTTTAAAATTCTATTTGTATTTCAACAATTATATTACATCGTAATTGTAACTAAAATAAGAGTTTCATAATTTATTTCAATTTATTTTCATTCAACCTAAACATTTTATTATGAGTGTACCCAATCACCATCATATGGTTTTTGTTGTGTAACACCAACACCTGTCAGAAACATTTGCCGACTAAGGTTAATATTAAAATAGTTTATGTACAATAAATTATTTAGGGTCGGTATTTCCACCTCCGGATAAAGTTCGGGATAACAACATAAATGATGTAAATTATATTGAATGTCATTTTTTGATGCGATATTATTCATTCATCCGACAGAAAAGTTATCCAGCACTTTATCCGAAGATGGAAATACCGGCCCTAAATGTTGTAAATTATATATGGGTAACATTATGTATTTATAGGTACCTACATTGTTCAACACAATTTGTTCATTCTTATTTGTAAAACATAATTTTCTGTCATTTGATTGTTCCGACGGGAACTCGAGCTTTGAAAAGTTCAAACGTGGTCCAGACGAATTATAAGGTATTAAGGCTAATTTTAAACAGTAAGTATTTCATTTATAATATTGTAGTGACAAATTGCAAGAAACAAAGAAATTGTTACATATAGGTACATTCAACACAGATTAAACTGTTATTGTATTGTAGTGACAGCTTGCAACAATCTTTAAGAAACACAAATTAATCGATTATTCACTAAAATTATTAAGAAAATGTAAAGACAATTCTATGAGAATTGTTCTAAATTTCCTTTTTATCGAGTATGAACATGATTCTTATTAGCTTTTTAAGAAATGTATTCAAAACAACACTTTAATATTTATCATTGTTTCTAATGTTACAGAGAGAAAAGAAGGATGATTTATATTTTGTTCTAAGGTAGCTATAGTAAACCTACTGATCGCAAATAATAAATAAATCATAAAACGGTGACGAACGAATCCACTAAAAAACCAACCTAAAATTGCAATACTTTCGAATATAAATGGTAATGCATAGATATACTCAATATTTTTATTAGTAAATTAAATAAAGAGTACATATTTATAAAATAGTGTGAGCAAAGAGTTCAAACTCTGCCAATGCCGCTGAAAGGAACCCGTTTTTTAATCACGAGAAGACATTATGCAGAAACAGACGACGGAGTCGTTTCCATTCCCAAACAGGCCTTCCAACGATGCTTCCAACAATGGCGTGAGCACTGGGTAGAAGTGTATGCAGTCCCAAGGAGAGTTCTTTGAATGGATTTAATGTTTAAAAACCACAGGTAAATAACTTTAGTTTTCCTGGCCAAAGGTCCGATACTTTTTGTACATACCTTGTATGCCTGTATATAATTTAATAATTAAATCATATTTGTTATTTACAGTTATTTTTAGGTAAAAAATAAAATTATTTCTTCTCTAAATAATGAGTGTGCACCGTACTTTTTCTTTCGAAATTTATAACTCTTATAATTAAATATTAATTAATCAAACAGTTCATCTGGCTAAAGCCATTTTACTTGCTTACAACTCACTTCACTTTTATTGTAGTTTTTATAGACATAATGGGATATCTTGAACTGGCTCATTTTGTCATATTGTAACAAGTCTGTGTGAAAATTAACAAATTCGTACAGGAAATTAGAAAGCCATCTAACGGATACATTTTAAACTAAATTAATATACACTCGTAAATGTTTCATTATATAATAATGAGGACTACATGATAAATACCAAATTATCAAATTAATATTTATGTAGCAACAGTATCGAATTTTTTGGAATACTATCAATGAAATGGAAGTATCGTGTACAACGTAAACATCAAATAAACGCAAAAATATATTCCATATAGAAAATATCATATAAAAAGTCGAGCGAGAAATGAGGACATAGGTTTGTGTCCCGTATTTGATACACTGTCCCCACTTCGCGCTTATGTCAACATACGTACGTCTCCACTTTGATAGAAATACACACACACACACACACATACACACACACACACACACACACACACACACACACACACACACACACACACACACACAGACAGACACCATCGTAAAAATAGTAAATTCGTATTCTAGGGACCCTAAAACGTGCTTATTGATTAAAAACTCATCGAATTTTTTGACCAAAGTCAATACCTTCCTTACCTAAAGGTGACGGAAGGTAAAAAAACAAATAAAACAAAATATCAATTAAGATCATAATATTTGAATATGTATTTCTGAATTATAACAATGTAGACACAATGATTACAACAATTAACATCAATAACACTGAACTGTCAGAATGAGATCTTGTTTTATTTCCATGTATGGGATTCCTAATTTTTAAAGAAAAAATTTTTTTTTATATCTTGTGCAACAGATACTAAATAAATTTTTTTTAAAAGTAAACATTAATTTTATTTGTATATTTTTGCTTTAAATATGTAGGAGAAACAATTTTCGCACTATTTAAGACCCAATGTTAAACTTCTATTATGTTCCATCCTGTCGGTCTGTATTATTGTAAATATATTGTTTGAATATAAGAATGTTTTTGTTTTTCGTTAAAATTCGGATTTTTTTTTAGAGTGGGCATGCTGCGTGAGCAGTTTGGGTGAGCCTGTAGTTGGGGTTGTTTGGGTGGCCAGGTTGTAGGGGCAAGCGAGAAAAAAAATGGTTTTACATTGTGCGTAGACGGGTTGGATGCACGTAAAGACTATTATAAAACACTGTCGGCGGAGCCCTAGGGGAATCTCGGCGTAGCCGGGTTTTCGCTAGTACTAATACTAAATAGTTTGTTATGATGTTTTGAACATTGATATTGTATTGGAAAAACGTATGAAGTTTCCTTTGATATTAATCGAATTGATGTAACTCTGATTAACCTAGAATTGTCATTCTCTTCATCAAATTCCAAGCGGAGTTGTACTTTCACTAATGTCATCTGCAGTGTTGACAAAAAAATCGATTTATATTAAGTAATAGCTTATCTGTGATGTTGTATTAAGGGGCTAGTATACCTAGAGCAAAAATTCGATTTCAGAATAGTCGTAACTTACAGGTTCTTCTTCATTTTCTTCACATCATGAAGCATGTACTTAGAGTACAAAAGGTGATCTTTGCAGCCCTGGAAGCCTTTAGCACACCCTTTCTGCTCATATGGTAAAATATGTTCTTCATTCGTGAAAATGGCAATTTTGTTTGCTAAAATCCCCGTTAAGTTTTTATAAATTGTATTTAAGCACGTTATTGGGCGAAATTTTTTAGGGTTTTTAGTATCCTTACCTTTTGGTAGCATATAAGTTATTCCTATGGTAAGCCATTCTGGAATATTTTGCGGCTGCGTTATAAAATTGTTATAATGTTTAGCCAGATATTCGTGAGCCACCTTTAACTCTCTTAACCAGAAATTTGGTATTCTGTATTATTATTATTATTATTATTATTATTATTATTATTATTATTATTATTATTATTATTATTTTTATTATTATTATTATTATCATTATTATTATTATTATTATTATTATTATTATTATTATTATTATTATTATTATTGTTATTATTATTATTATTATTATTACTATTATTACTATTATTATTATTATTATTATTATTATTATTATTATTATTATTATTATTATTAGTATTATTATTATTATTATTATTATTATTCTTATTATTATTATTATTATTATTATTATTATTATTATTAATATTATTATTATTATTATTATTAATATTATTATTATTATTATTATTATTATTATTTTTAATATTATTATTATTATTATTATTATTATTATTATTTTTAATATTATTATTATTATTATTATTAATATTATTATTATTTTTAATATTATTTTTATTATTATTATTATTAAATCTTGGGACGAATATGTCTCTGGTATTTCGTCAAGTACCACTTCACAAGAGTGTTGGTCAAGGGTTAAACGTATCGCTGGGCATGGTAATTCTACGGGCATAACATGCCTAAAACTGAATAATGGTACTTACACGCATGATCCATCAACAATCGCGGAAATAATGGCTGACCAGTTCCAAAGTACTAGCAGCTCTTCTAATTACGAGGCTGAATTTCCAATATTGAAAGCGGACAGGGAAATTCCGCTAGATTTCAGTACTGCTGAAATTCTAAATTATAATGCTGCATTCGGACTTATGGAACTGGAATATGCTCTCAGCCAATCTAAGTCATCAGCTCCAGGCTTAGATAGAATCACAAACGATATGCTTAAAAATTTAACCATTGAATTTAAACTTCACTTGCTTTCCGTATACAACATGCTATGGCAAGAAGGTTCATATCCCGAGAAGTGGAAGGAAGCCATTGTCGTCCCTGTACCTAAGGTCGGAAAAGACCTATCGATACCGTCAAATCATAGGCCTGTCAGTTTAACGTCGTGCATTGGAAAAATATTTGAGAGAATGATTAACAACCGTCTAATGTGGATTCTGGAAACCAATCATTTTCTGTCAGACCACCAGGCCGGGTTTCGAAAATTCAGATCCACCGTTGATCATCTCGCATATCTGGAAGATGCAATTCTCACTGCTTTCAACAAAAAAGAACACTTGGTAGCAGTGTTCTTTGATCTGGAGAAGGCCTATGATATGACGTGGCGGTATCACATTCTTAAAAAGCTGCATGTCTGGGGTTTTCGTGGTAATTTGCCTAAACTTATTTCGTCTTTTCTGGGGGAACGCAAATTTAGAGTTCGGGTCGGTACATCTCAATCATCCACAAGGATATTAGAGAATGGAGTACCGCAAGGCTCTGTTTTGAGCGTCACGCTTTTTGCCATTGCGGTAAATGACCTTGTATCCTATGTTAGCTCCGTAGGTATGTGTCTGTATGTTGATGATGTCACTATTTTCTGTTCTGGCAAGAAAATGGGAGACATCAACAAAACTTTGCAATCAGCAATTAACACCATTATACGCAGAGCTGACAAAATTGGATTCAAATTCTCTCGCGAAAAAACCCAGTGCATGCACTTCTGTCGCCTTAACCGACCTCACTATGGACCACTCCTATATATGAGGGAAAATACAATTAAAATCGTCAACAGCGTAAGATTTCTTGGACTTTATTTTGATCCAAGGCTAACTTGGAAACTGCATGTTGAAGAGCTGAGGACTGTCTGCCTTAGAGCTCTCAACATTGTAAAAATGTTGGCGGGTACTAAATGGGGAGCAGAGCCAAAAACTCTTTTACGGGTGTATCAATCTCTAGTTCTATCTAAGATTGACTACGGGTGTGTTGTCTATGCCTCAGCAAAACGTACAACCCTCAGTAGACTAGAGCCAATCCACAACCAGGCTCTACGGTATGCTCTTGGTGCGTTCCCCAGTACCCCAACACTAAATTTATATTCAGAGTCAGGACTTACGCCACTCGACTTAAGACGGAAAAAGTTTCTGCTGCTTTATGTTTCAAAAATCAAGTCCTTGCCGCAACACAAAAATTTTAGTACTTTCTTTCAAAATAATAATTGGTGCAGTCGACGACGAATTCAAAGCCGGCCAGCAGGTATCCGTGCAAAAGAGCTACTACAACAAATGAGCTTTGATATACCATTATTGATTCCTGTAGGGGAGTGTGAGGTACCGCCGTGGTTGGTACCATTAGCTAGGACTAACTACGAATTAACCAGGTACGACAAGTCCAACAGTCCCCCGATAATGATACAGACAAAATTTCTAGAAGTTCTGCACGGATACAAAAACACGATGGTGATTTATACGGATGGTTCTAAAACCCACCATGGTACTGGTTGCGCAATTGCTGTTGACAACATGCAGCACTCATGGTCAATGCCTTTTATAACCTCTATCTACACAGCAGAATCCTATGCTATTTGGCAAGCTTTACGCTACTGCGAGTTCGTCAGAACTTATAAAAAGTTTCTCGTAGTTAGCGATTCATTGAGCGTTCTCCAAGCCATCTCAAACCCTTTTACCGTTGATCCAATTATTCAGAATATCTTATCCCTCATGAAACATCTTCGTGACATAGGAAAAGATATTTATTTTCTATGGGTCCCAAGTCACGTTGGAATAAGAGGTGACGAGATGGCTGACGAGGCAGCTCGTTCTGCCGCTGATAGTGACTCTGTTGATGTGATAATGTATAAATCGTCAGACATTAGACTTCATCTGAAGAAAGAGACATTGGCTATTTGGCAGCGCACATGGGAAGGGGTACAGAATCATCATAAAACCATTAAACCGTTGGTTGTATCATTCTTTATGCCAAGTGATCTTACCAGAAGGGACCATGTCAAGATACATCGCCTCAGAATGGGTCATACAAGTCTGACCCATGGGTACCGTTTAAGTCGGGATGATGCCCCTATGTGCAACAGATGTGACTCTGCTCTGACAGTTGAACACATTCTTGTTGCGTGTCCACAGTATGATCCACTCAGGCGACTATATCTTTTAGATCAAAACCTTTCAGTGATATTAACAAACTCTGGTAAGATTCGCAATGTTCTAAAGTTTTTACGTGCGGTTAATATTTATGATAAGTTATAGACTTAATTATTTTTCATATCAATTATATTTTCTATATCTGATTTTGAATTCTTCTCTATTTTTCATCTCATTTATATTTCCTATATCAGATTTTTGTACTCTCTATTTTTGCAATTATATGTATATGCTACTATATATGTATGTATGTATGTATGTATACGTTTACATAAGTATGCGTATATACTAATTTT
>CAUJCB010000411.1:1022500-1035000 GCA_963082715.1 Harpalus rubripes
TATTATTATTATTATTATTATTATTATTATAATTATTATTATTATTATTATTATTATTATTATTATTATTATTATTATTATTAGTATTATTAGTATTATTACTAGCGAAAACTCGGCTACGCCGAGATTCCCCTAGGGCTCCGCCGACAGTGTTTTATAATAGTCTTTACGTGCATCCAACCCGTCTACGCACAATGTAAAACCATTTTTTTCTCGCTTGCCCCTGCAACCTGGCCACCCAAACAGCCCCAGCTACATGCTCAACCAAACTGCTCACGCAGCATGCCCACCAAAACTGTCCACTGAATCTGCCTACCCAAACTGCCCACCCTAAATTGCCTTCAAACTACCTATTCATACTGCCCACCAAGCTCTAAGTTTTAAAGTAGATTTAACATAATTGGCAATATCCGTCAATTTCTTCACATTTGGGACAGCTAGTAGATCTTTCATGGCGTTTTCTGCAGAAGTCAGCATATGTTGCGTTAGATATTTGGATCGTATGGGATCAAAAATAGGGCATTTAAAGAGGAAGTGGTTTAAACTATCTTCTTCGTGAAGATTGCAAATGCTGCATGACTCATCTTCATCAAAAGTGTGTCGGTATCCGTCTTGCAAAAGATAGAACGTTTTCCTGTGTATTGTTCTCATTTGGCTGTAGAGTTTTAGGATGTAGAAGGGAATATTTAAGGACAGATAATAGAAACAAGTTGTGTAATTTTGGCAAATGGGATTGTAGTTGGAGTTTATAATTCGTCTGGTATCTTCTTCATAGAGGATTTCACTCTGTTTATCCCAAACCCAGATGAAGTTAGCCTTTGAGAGGATTGTTTGTAGTTCACAGACGCAGTTATGTCTTACTTGGTTTTCACGTTTATCATTTAATTCCAGTTCAAAAGCCATCGTGTTTATGTTACGAAATCAAAACATATTCACATTATAAATCGATGCATATTGTAAAAGTAATGACTGGAGTTTCACCTTCGGGTATGATCATATTTGTTAGCAACATATATGGTGGAAGAACAAGTAATAAGGTAATTTTTGAAGAATCATCTGTCATAGAACATCTTTCACCGGGAGATGCAATTATGACAGATAAAGGGTTTATGATTGACAATCTTTTAAGTTTACATAAAATAAAATTAATCCGACCACCTTTTTTACACAACAAACAATTCACCAGAGAAGAAGCTACAGAAAATAAATTTATAGCTGCTGCTCGTGTTCATATTAAAAGAAGCAATGCCCGGATAAAAATATTTAAAATATTGAAAAATAAACTCCCCTGGAATCTAGCTCAATATTATGACGATATTTTATAGTAGTTTGTGGAATTGTAAATTTAAGTGCACCTATTATTGGAATAAATGCACCTATTATTGGAATAAATGGTTTTCAATATTAATAAAATTCAAATATATATAAAAAATTGTATTTTTTTTTATTTACAACAGATAACATGTACCATTTTTTCAAAATAAATATGTTTTACACAATTTAACATATTATATGTGAATTTTTTATCAAAAGCCACCTCTACTTTGTAAATAGAATCGTCAAAGGACGAATATACCGCAAAATTTGTTTTTGTTACATATAATATAGCCATTCATAACTGCACTTGACCATAAAATTTGTGTTTTTGTTTTAAAGTGCCATCTTTATTTAAAAATTGCAATTTATTTATTAGTTCTTGTGCAGGCATATTTTTCCCATCATATAGGCATTTTATTTCTAAAAGTTTAGTGGGCACTCCATTTTCTAATATTATTCCATCAGGGGAATAACCTACCCATTTTTCAACGGGATGAGTATTTAAACCACATTCAATTACATGAAAACCTGTTGTCTCTGCATATTTTTTTCGTGCCTTTGGTTCTTTCTGAAGTCCGTACTGAGTGTATTTATTTGAGAAACCTTTTGGCCAAAACATATTAGTGATTTTATTTTCCCAATTTGGGTTTGAATTTGAAGAATATGTGAAAATATCATAGATTTTTGTCCCAGTTACTCTAAATTGTCTTTGTTTGTACCATTGCGTTTTATTTTTTAGAGAATCTATGCAAGTTTTTTCCGGCGAATCCGTAGAAAATAAATTATAAACTTTTGTGCAACATTCGGGTATCTTTATTTTTTCCTACATTAAGGAAAATTTTGTTAATGATTTCAACATCTACAGTAATTGAATTCATTTCGCTACATGAAAAGGGGCTGTGTCTTCCTCTACGATGTAAAGCCAATTCAGAATTTGGCGCAGCATTACACAGCAATGTGGCCACATCTGCAATTTAGGTGTAAATATTTGTTATATTTTAAATTAGCTATACTTGTATATTACCAATATTATCCAAATTAATTTTGACTTTGGTCTTTTTCTTAATACAAGAAAATTCTTTTAGAGGCTCTGGTGCATAAAGTTTCTTTGCCGTGTCTTTCTTTTTTGACCACCAGCATTGTACATCCGTACTTGACAAAAAATCTAGCTGATCTACGTCGTTCCTGTTAACAAATTAACAAAAGACAGACACGTGCAAACCTTTTAAATAAAACATGGTTTCGGTGGCCATCTCCATTTCTAATTTATAATAAAAGCAATGTTGTAATTCATCCATAACCTTGCTTTTACAATAAACAAAAACAGAGCATATATGCTTCACATGCAGAACAATTAAAACTACAGCCATATTACCTTAATCATGTCAATTGTTTAATAAAATATTTGACAACTACGTTCTATACAACCTGCTGCAGAAAAAAGTACACCAGAGATATGCTTGCAAGATTTACTATGCCCGGCTTTGCGAGAACATTTTGTATCCAAAATTTTTAAATAATTTCCCACTTTTTCTTCAAACCAGATGTAAACTTCATGCGGCTTGGCATTCAGTGCGCTTGTTTGCAGAACTAATGCGAATATTTTGTATCCCAGGCCTGTTTTATTCTGAATTCTACACATAATTACATGGTGAGCATTCATAACCCTTTCACCTATAAATTGAGAAAAAAACATATTTAAACTGTGAAACATTGGTCTCCATACATTTATTACCTTCTATTATGCACCGGGAGCTAACGAAAATGTTCAAGTATACTCAGTTTCATTTCGTTTTGTTTATATTTACGTTTACATGTCAAACTCACTACGACACTCTTTCGACATAAGCTGGTGACGCGATAGTGCTGCCTCTATCGGTAATGTCAGTTCTCAATCTGGGTGAAAATTAAAATATATTAGGACATTATTAAAAACTACATATACACATTAGAGTAGAGAAACGCAAAATACATAATAGTTATATTCTCAGTATAGGGTCATAATTATAATAAGTACTAGTATTGTAGTAGAATATTGACTTAATTTCGAAAATTGTCACGTTCAAATAGTTCCCAGAATAACAAAAGATGGCGCTAAAGATTGTTATATCAGTATGACTACGTGACTTGTACACTCCAGGTAAGTGTGTTCGTGACAAGTAATATTTGGGATGGTAACTTATTGTGTAAAATGTAATGTATTGAAATAAACTTAATTAAATTGAAATATATTATGAAAACACGTATTTTGCTTATATTATGATGTAATATAATTCATGAAATACAAATAGTATTTTAAAATGATCTCTTTAAGATTTGGAAATTTCCCTAGAATTTGTTATTTTCTGACACAATGTGTTTTCAAATGAATTTTGTATATGTAAGGTCATGAAACAATTATTCAGACTATGTTCTTAAAAATTAGAATTTATTACTCCATATTAAGAGTGTTTGAATGTTGAGACTTGTGAAATGAGTGTAGTGCAGAGACACAGTGAAACATTGAATAACATCGTCAGATATGATGCGATGTTTGTTTTTTAGATTTTATTTATTGTACATGAAAATAATCTATTATTTATAAAGTGAATCAGCACTTCCGATTTTGACTAAGATTTAGTATTAACTATAAACTGTATATAAAGTGTGAAGTCAGCAACAGTGATTTTTAGTGGACTTTTTTTTTTTAACCCTTTACCCATATACCTTGACATCAATACAGAGCACTTGGATCCATTGTTTATATTTTTACACAAAAACTATAAAAAGTAAAAATTAGAGACATATAAAAGGCACTAACTTGATTTATTCTCTACTATTTAAAGCAAATTTCATGAAAATCGCTGAAACCGTTTCAGTTGTAGCTTTGTTGAAAAATTTCCCGATCGTCATGATGAATTTTGGGGGCCTAGCTTTTTAGTATATATGATGTAAAACGGCTTTTTAACTCGTAAGTGCGTGATTTAAAAAATATGATAATAGTTTCAAGTCATAGATAGGTAAAAAGCAGTCCGTTTTGATATATAATAAGTCATATTGGCGATATATACCAAAATTTGTGGAACAGTTTAAATTTTATTCATACAAAATTGTATAATATTATTTAAAACTATGTAATATGATAAATAGAGATAAGAAATATTAATAAATTAATTTTATAGTAAAAAAAATATGTAATTTTGTTATAAAATACGTAATTAATATGAAATGAATGAAGTCAGATATAAGTAAATATTTATTAAAATAATAATAATAAAATTACATAAATTATATCTGATAATAATAATAATAATAATAATAATAATAATAATAATAATAATAATAATAATAATAATAATAATAAGCAGAGCGGTACAAAAATAAGTAATTTTTATTTAAAATAATCAAATACAATAAATTTTATGCATTTAAAATGGATTCAACATGACACATAACTGTATTAGATTGTCTTCTTAAAAAATTTCACGCCTACTCAATTCAAATAATTAGCCTGTATTCTCTGATTTTGTACATTTGACATCAATACGGAGCACTTGGATCCACTGTTTTAATGTGAGAATTTTGACCAGTTAATAATTTTTTACACAAAAACTATAAAAAGTAAAAATTAGAGACATATAAAAGGCACTAACTTGATTTATTCTCTACTATTTAAAGCAAATTTCATGAAAATCGCTGAAACCGTTTCAGTTGTAGCTTTGTTGAAAAATTTCCCGATCGTCATGATGAATTTTGGGGGCCTAGCTTTTTAGTATATATGATGTAAAACGGCTTTTTAACTCGTAAACGCGTGATTTAAAAAATATGATAATGGTTTCAAGTCATAGATAGGTAAAAAGCAGTCCGTTTTGATATATAATAAGACATATTGGCGATATATACCAAAATGTGTGGAACAGTTTAAATTTTATTCATACAAAATTGTATAATATTATTTAAAACTATGTAATATGATAAATAGAGATAAGAAATATTAATAAATTAATTTTATAGTAAAAAAAATATGTAATTTTGTTATAAAATACGTAATTAATATGAAATGAATGAAGTCAGATATAAGTAAATATTTATTAAAATAATAATAATAAAATTACATAAATTATATCTGATAATAATAATAATAATAATAATAATAATAATAATAAGCAGAGCGGTACAAAAATAAGTAATTTTTATTTAAAATAATCAAATACAATAAATTTTATGCATTTAAAATGGATTCAACATGACACATAACTGTATTAGACTGTCTTCTTAAAAATTTTCACGCCTACTCAATTCAAATAATTAGCCTGTATTCTCTGATTTTGTACATTTGACATCAATACGGAGCACTTGGATCCACTGTTTTAATGTAAGAATTTTGACCAGTTAATAATTTTTTACACAAAAACTATGAAAAGTAAAAATTAGAGACATATAAAAGGCACTAACTTGATTTATTCTCTACTATTTAAAGCAAATTTCATGAAAATCGCTGAAACCGTTTCAGTTGTAGCTTTGTTGAAATATTTCCCGATCGTCATGATGAATTTTGGGGGCCTAGCTTTTTAGTATATATGATGTAAAACGGCTTTTTAACTCGTAAACGCGTGATTTAAAAAATATGATAATGGTTTCAAGTCATAGATAGGTAAAAAGCAGTCCGTTTTGATATATAATGTCATATTGGCGATATATACCAAAATGTGTGGAACAGTTTAAATTTTATTCATGCAAAATTGTATAATATTATTTAAAACTATGTAATATGATAAATAGAGATAAGAAATAATAATAAATTAATTTTATAGTAAAAAAAAATGTAATTTTGTTATAAAATACGTAATTAATATGAAATTAATGAAGTCAGATATAGGTAAATATTTATTAAAATAATAATAATAATAAAAGAACATAAAAAATTATATGTGATAATAATAATAATAATAATAATAATAATAATAATAATAATAATAATAATAATAAGCAGAGCGGTACAAAAATAAGTAATTTTTATTTAAATTAATCAAATACAATAAATTTTATGCATTTAAAATGGATTCAACATGACACATAACTGTATTAGACTGTCTTCTTAAAAATTTTCACGCCTACTCAATTCAAATAATTAGCCTGTATTCTCTGATTTTGTACATTTGACATCAATACGGAGCACTTGGATCCACTGTTTTAATGTAAGAATTTTGACCAGTTAATAATTTTTTACACAAAAACTATGAAAAGTAAAAATTAGAGACATATAAAAGGCACTAACTTGATTTATTCTCTACTATTTAAAGCAAATTTCATGAAAATCGCTGAAACCGTTTCAGTTGTAGCTTTGTTGAAATATTTCCCGATCGTCATGATGAATTTTGGGGGCCTAGCTTTTTAGTATATATGATGTAAAACGGCTTTTTAACTCGTAAACGCGTGATTTAAAAAATATGATAATGGTTTCAAGTCATAGATAGGTAAAAAGCAGTCCGTTTTGATATATAATGTCATATTGGCGATATATACCAAAATGTGTGGAACAGTTTAAATTTTATTCATGCAAAATTGTATAATATTATTTAAAACTATGTAATATGATAAATAGAGATAAGAAATAATAATAAATTAATTTTATAGTAAAAAAAAATGTAATTTTGTTATAAAATACGTAATTAATATGAAATTAATGAAGTCAGATATAGGTAAATATTTATTAAAATAATAATAATAATAAAAGAACATAAAAAATTATATGTGATAATAATAATAATAATAATAATAATAATAATAATAATAATAATAATAATAAGCAGAGCGGTACAAAAATAAGTAATTTTTATTTAAATTAATCAAATACAATAAATTTTATGCATTTAAAATGGATTCAACATGACACATAACTGTATTAGACTGTCTTCTTAAAAATTTTCACGCCTACTCAATTCAAATAATTAGCCTGTATTCTCTGATTTTGTACATTTGACATCAATACGGAGCACTTGGATCCACTGTTTTAATGTAAGAATTTTGACCAGTTAATAATTTTTTACACAAAAACTATGAAAAGTAAAAATTAGAGACATATAAAAGGCACTAACTTGATTTATTCTCTACTATTTAAAGCAAATTTCATGAAAATCGCTGAAACCGTTTCAGTTGTAGCTTTGTTGAAATATTTCCCGATCGTCATGATGAATTTTGGGGGCCTAGCTTTTTAGTATATATGATGTAAAACGGCTTTTTAACTCGTAAACGCGTGATTTAAAAAATATGATAATGGTTTCAAGTCATAGATAGGTAAAAAGCAGTCCGTTTTGATATATAATAAGTCATATTGGCGATATATACCAAAATGTGTGGAACAGTTTAAATTTTATTCATGCAAAATTGTATAATATTATTTAAAACTATGTAATATGATAAATAGAGATAAGAAATAATAATAAATTAATTTTATAGTAAAAAAAAATGTAATTTTGTTATAAAATACGTAATTAATATGAAATTAATGAAGTCAGATATAGGTAAATATTTATTAAAATAATAATAATAATAAAAGAACATAAAGAAATATATGTGATAATAATAATAATAATAATAATAATAATAATAATAATAATAATAATAATAATAATAATAATAATAAGCAGAGCGGTACAAAAATAAGTAATTTTTATTTAAATTAATCAAATACAATAAATTTTATGCATTTAAAATGGATTCAACATGACACATAACTGTATTAGACTGTCTTCTTAAAAATTTTCACGCCTACTCAATTCAAATAATTAGCCTGTATTCTCTGATTTTGTACATTTGACATCAATACGGAGCACTTGGATCCACTGTTTTAATGTAAGAATTTTGACCAGTTAATAATTTTTTACACAAAAACTATGAAAAGTAAAAATTAGAGACATATAAAAGGCACTAACTTGATTTATTCTCTACTATTTAAAGCAAATTTCATGAAAATCGCTGAAACCGTTTCAGTTGTAGCTTTGTTGAAATATTTCCCGATCGTCATGATGAATTTTGGGGGCCTAGCTTTTTAGTATATATGATGTAAAACGGCTTTTTAACTCGTAAACGCGTGATTTAAAAAATATGATAATGGTTTCAAGTCATAGATAGGTAAAAAGCAGTCCGTTTTGATATATAATAAGTCATATTGGCGATATATACCAAAATATGTGGAACAGTTTAAATTTTATTCATGCAAAATTGTATAATATTATTTAAAACTATGTAATATGATAAATAGAGATAAGAAATAATAATAAATTAATTTTATAGTAAAAAAAATGTAATTTTGTTATAAAATACGTAATTAATATGAAATTAATGAAGTCAGATATAAGTAAATATTTATTAAAATAATAATAATAATAAAAGAACATAAAAAATTATATGTGATAATAATAATAATAATAATAATAATAATAATAATAATAATAATAATAATAATAATAATAATAATAATAATAAGCAGAGCGGTACAAAAATAAGTAATTTTTATTTAAATTAATCAAATACAATAAATTTTATGCATTTAAAATGGATTCAACATGACACATAACTGTATTAGACTGTCTTCTTAAAAATTTTCACGCCTACTCAATTCAAATAATTAGCCTGTATTCTCTGATTTTGTACATTTGACATCAATACGGAGCACTTGGATCCACTGTTTTAATGTAAGAATTTTGACCAGTTAATAATTTTTTACACAAAAACTATGAAAAGTAAAAATTAGAGACATATAAAAGGCACTAACTTGATTTATTCTCTACTATTTAAAGCAAATTTCATGAAAATCGCTGAAACCGTTTCAGTTGTAGCTTTGTTGAAATATTTCCCGATCGTCATGATGAATTTTGGGGGCCTAGCTTTTTAGTATATATGATGTAAAACGGCTTTTTAACTCGTAAACGCGTGATTTAAAAAATATGATAATGGTTTCAAGTCATAGATAGGTAAAAAGCAGTCCGTTTTGATATATAATAAGTCATATTGGCGATATATACCAAAATGTGTGGAACAGTTTAAATTTTATTCATGCAAAATTGTATAATATTATTTAAAACTATGTAATATGATAAATAGAGATAAGAAATAATAATAAATTAATTTTATAGTAAAAAAAATGTAATTTTGTTATAAAATACGTAATTAATATGAAATTAATGAAGTCAGATATAGGTAAATATTTATTAAAATAATAATAATAATAAAAGAACATAAAAAATTATATGTGATAATAATAATAATAATAATAATAATAATAATAATAATAAGCAGAGCGGTACAAAAATAACTAATTTTTATTTAAATTAATCAAATACAATAAATTTTATGCATTTAAAATGAATTCAACATGACACATAACTGTATTAGACTGTCTTCTTAAAAATTTTCACGCCTACTCAATTCAAATAATTAGCCTGTATTCTCTGATTTTGTACATTTGACATCAATACGGAGCACTTGGATCCACTGTTTTAATGTAAGAATTTTGACCAGTTAATAATTTTTTACACAAAAACTATGAAAAGTAAAAATTAGAGACATATAAAAGGCACTAACTTGATTTATTCTCTACTATTTAAAGCAAATTTCATGAAAATCGCTGAAACCGTTTCAGTTGTAGCTTTGTTGAAATATTTCCCGATCGTCATGATGAATTTTGGGGGCCAAGCTTTTTAGTATATATGATGTAAAACGGCTTTTTAACTCATAAACGCGTGATTTAAAAAATATGATAATGGTTTCAAGTCATAGATAGGTAAAAAGCAGTCCGTTTTGATATATAATTAATCATATTGGCGATATATACCAAAATGTGTGGAACAGTTTAAATTTTATTCATGCAAAATTGTATAATATTATTTAAAACTATGTAATATGATAAATAGAGATAAGAAATAATAATAAATTAATTTTATAGTAAAAAAAATGTAATTTTGTTATAAAATACGTAATTAATATGAAATTAATGAAGTCAGATATAGGTAAATATTTATTAAAATAATAATAATAATAAAAGAACATAAAAAATTATATGTGATAATAATAATAATAATAATAATAATAATAATAAGCAGAGCGGTACAAAAATAACTAATTTTTATTTAAATTAATCAAATACAATAAATTTTATGCATTTAAAATGGATTCAACATGACACATAACTGTATTAGACTGTCTTCTTAAAAATTTTCACGCCTACTCAATTCAAATAATTAGCCTGTATTCTCTGATTTTGTACATTTGACATCAATACGGAGCACTTGGATCCACTGTTTTAATGTAAGAATTTTGACCAGTTAATAATTTTTTACACAAAAACCATGAAAAGTAAAAATTAGAGACATATAAAACGCACTAACTTGACTTATTCTCTACTATTTAAAACAAATTTCATGAAAATCGCTGAAACCGTTTCAGTTGTAGCTTTGTTGAAATATTTCCTGATCGTCATGATGAATTTTGGGGGCCTAGCTTTTTAGTATATATGATGTAAAACGGCTTTTTAACTCGTAAACGCGTGATTTAAAAAATATGATAATGGTTTCAAGTCATAGATAGGTAAAAAGCAGTCCGTTTTGATATATAATAAGTCATATTGGCGATATATACCAAAATGTGTGGAACAGTTTAAATTTTATTCATGCGAAATTGTATAATATTATTTAAAACTATGTAATATGATAAATAGAGATAAGAAATAATAATAAATTAATTTTATAGTAAAAAAATGTAATTTTGTTATAAAATACGTAATTAATATGAAATTAATGAAGTCAGATATAGGTAAATATTTATTAAAATAATAATAATAATAAAAGAACATAAAAAATTATATGTGATAATAATAATAATAATAATAATAATAATAATAATAATAATAATAATAATAATAATAATAATAATAATAATAATAATAATAATAATAATAATAATAATAATAATAATAATAATAATAATAATAATAATAATAAGCAGAGCGGTACAAAAATAAGTAATTCTTATTTAACCCATTATGTCCCAGGATAAAAAGTAATGTGAGTTTGAATTTCGTTTTCTTGTATATAGTTACTTACACGAAGGCATAATCAAAACTGAAAAAAAAAATATTTTTTTCAACTTACCTTTTGAATTAAAGCCTGTCCTATAAATATGACACTGGGATCATCCGGTATCAATAAAAATAAATTAGACAATATACTTGTTTTAATAATACAGTATTATATTTAATGATAAATACAAAATTTTCTCATTAAATATTGAATGAATACATTTATTATTAATACTAATTGAAGACTATAATAATAACCAAAGTATAAAAAAATTATTTTTTATGAAATACTTCAAAACAGTTTTTACACAGAGTTATCTGGCATTTTCCACAGTATGACAATGGTTTAGCTTTGCAGTTTTTACCTTGACACCTTCGTTGTTTATCTCTTTGCTTCATAAAATGATCCTTGTTATCATAACGTACGTCATCAAACACAGCTGACGTAGATGGAGATTTCAAATGTGTTAAAGGGTCCTCTGAAGAAACTTTTAGATATGTTACAGCAATTGTTCTTATAAACTCCAGTAATTCTATTTTGGTACTGTTTACTTTACAATAAATTATCCATGAATTTACAAGAGCCATGTCAATCATTCGAGTAAATAAAACCCAATACCATTTTTTTGATCTAATATTTATGTTGTACTTGCCGACAAGCCAGTCGTGGTGA
Source organism: Harpalus rubripes (assembly GCA_963082715.1). NCBI lineage: Eukaryota > Metazoa > Arthropoda > Insecta > Coleoptera > Carabidae > Harpalus > Harpalus rubripes. The sequence continues at coordinate 1,034,548 of CAUJCB010000411.1, forward strand.
TCAACCCCACCCATACAAGAATTATACGATTTTATCACTTTTGGTTGTGGAACATTTGTTTTACGTTTTTGTTTTCTGTCCCATCTGCCTGCTGTAGCAACTGGTTCTACAGTATCGTGATTTGTACCTATGGTGACACATTTATTGTCATTCCATTTCACAATTAAAATTTCACCAGTATCGTCGAAACGATAATCGTATGAACCTCGTGATTCTTTTGCAAGAGCTTTTGATGTTTTTAGTGGACATTTTGATATCCTATTCTCTCTCATAGTGCCTGTGGCTCTGTACCCCAAATCTCGTAGGTGTACTAACAAATCCCTGCTGGTAAAAAAATTGTCAAAGTACACACAGTGACTAGCAGGATTATTAACACATTTTAACATATTTAAAACTACCCTAGAACCCAAAGCAATATTTTCCATTTCATTTCTTGCAATTTCGCGTCCCGCA
>CAUJCB010000411.1:1047500-1070000 GCA_963082715.1 Harpalus rubripes
TTTAGGCTGATAATGTTCCATTTTTCTGTAATAACCGTTTCTATTAGTTCTAATGGGATGTTTGTGAATAAAGAAACAACATCAAACGAGACTAGTATGTGATTATCTGGTATTTTAATTTTTTTGATGTCTTCAATTATGTCGTATGAATTTTTAACTAGGTATTCGTCCTGTTCAAGATGTTTTAGTATGTCTCCAAGAAATTTTGATAATTTAAATGTTGGGGAATTAATTCCTGCTACAATAGGTCTTAGTGGCAAATCATTTTTATGGTCTTTGATTAAACCATATAGTTTGGGAGGTACAGCATTTTCAGTAATTAGTTGTTTTTTCGTCATCTATAAACTTGGCAGAATGTAATTTTTTAATTATTAAATTATTTTTATTTTGTAGTTTCTTTGTAATGTCCTCTTCTATAGGTTGGTAAACGTTGTTATCATTTAATAAATTTGACATCTTTTGTTCATAATCTAATTTTTTAATGGCGACCGTTTTCTTTGTTTTATCCGATTTTATTATTAGTGTTTCTTTATTGTTTTTTAAAAATTTTTTAGTTTTATTATAAATGTTTTTGGTTATTTGTTCATGTCTTGGTAAGTTATTCTGTTTATTTAAATAATTAGTCATTATGTTATGTTTTCAGCGATTTGGATGGAATTTGCTTTAAATAGTAGAGAATAAATCAACTTAGTGCCTTTGATATGTCTCCTATTTTTACTGTGCATAGTTTTTGAGGAAAAAATTATTAACTGGTCAAAATTCTTACATTAAAACAATAGATCGCAGTGTTTTGTAATGATGTCAAATGCACAAAATCAGAGAATACAGGCTAATTATTTGAATTGAGTATGCGTGAAAATTTTTAAGAAGACAGTCTGAAAAAGTTATGTGTCATTTTGAATCCATTTTAAATACATTAAATTTATTGTATTTGATTATTTTAAATAATAATTATTTATTTTTGTACCGCTCTGCTTATTATTATTATTTATTATTATTATTATTATTAGTATTATTATTATTATTATTATTATTATTTTAATAAATATTTACCTATATCTGACTTTATTCATTTCATATTAATTACGTATTTTATAACAAAATTACATTTTGTAACAATAAAATTAATTTATTATTATTTTTTATCTCTATTTATCATATTACATAGTTTCAAACAATATTGTACAATTTTGTATGAAAAAAATTTAAACTGTTCCACACATTTTGGAATATATCGCCAATATGACTTATTATACTTCAAAACGGACTGCTTTTTACCTATCTATGACTTGAAATGATTATCATATTTTTTAAATCAAGCCGTTTTACATCCTAATACTAAACGATCAGATTCACTATCTATAGTTATATATATATATATATATATATATATATATATATATATATATATATAAATATATATATATATATATATATATATATATATATATATATATATATATATATATATATATATATATATATATATATATATATATATATATATATATATATATATATATATATATATTTGAATTCATCACGACGATCGCCATCCTTTGAACACCTATACAGCCTGAATGGTGTGAGCGATTTTCGTGAAATTTGCTCCAAGTTGTAGGAAATTATTGTCTCGAGTGCCCTCGTAATAAGTAATATTTCTGTAAGATGCATAGTTTTTGAGTAAAAAATTATTAAAGATTGAAAATTGGGACAAAAACAGTAACGATCACAGTTTTCCTTGAAAATTTAAGACGATAAACGCTGTCATGTCATTTGGCATGTCATGTTTGACATGTCATTTTGAACCTTTAAATAGAAATATTTATGAAATGAGGGCAATTTGAAAGAAGTTTATTTCATAATCATAATTTATGAGAATGGGCAATTATATCTGCACAGGTAAAATGGCGTAAAACATTATAATTATAAATTATAAATATTGACGGTTCATATGCACTTGGAAAATGTTGCCAAATATGTCATAAGTAACTAGGTAAAAAATAAATATTCCTAACTAGATTAATGTGAAGTTCGAACACAAGTGTTTGATCACAGTTTTCCTTGAAAATTTTAAAATGATAAACGCTGTTATATTATTTGGCATGTCAATGTCAATGATCACAAATGATCGGTTTTCATACTTTTAAATGCAGAGAAATGTTTCAATAATATGTAACATTAAAGAAAAGATGATGAATTTAACGAGGTATGTATATGTAATGATTTTAAGCCATGTTTATTATTATGTTACATATTTTATTTTGTAAATAGAATTTTGGAAAATGTATAAGGAAACACGTCGAAAAGGATCAGAAAGGTAGGATTAATATCACAATCAATCAAGGACTACATGTACAAAATTAAAAAGATAAACATTGTCATCTGTCATATTTGATATATTAATGACAAATTATGCATGTCGTATCGAATCTCCTTTTCAATACTAAAAACATTTAGAAAATATGTAAAATTGAAAAGAAAATGTAAGAATTAAACGAATTAGGTATATGTAAAAAAAGCATTGAAATCGTGGAAGTAAAAGTACAAAAATATGGGTATATCTTTGGAAGATCAAACAATTTACACCTTATGCTTTGCATATGTTCAAATTCTTATTGCACAAGACTACTACAATAGTCTACAAGTAAACATGTAAAACAGAATATACGTGTTTAAATGGAATCCAAAAAGATTTGGTGCTAAACACAGGACAAAGGATTAAACACTACAGATTAAAAAGTAAATAATAATAAGGAATGAGGGCACCATAAAGGAACTCTGTATACAAGGAAGAAAGGCTATACTTCAACTAAATTGCATATTATTGGATCAAACTAAACTATTTCAAAAGAAATTAAAAAAGAATTTATAAAACCATTATAAAAAGCATAGTTACCTGCAATAGCAAAATGTGGCCCCTAAAGAAAAGGGCTGCAGGAATGCTCCTAGCTACGGAAATGGATTATTGGAGGAGGGAAGCAGTAAAGTCAAAAGGAGAAAAGATAAGAAACGAAAGAATAAGAGATATTATGGACATAAAAGTTACTATAAGCGATGATATAAAAACAAATCAATTAAGATAGTACGGTCACGTACAGCGAATGAGTAATGGCAAAATAAATACCACAGTAAACTCCTAGCGGCAAAAAGAAAAGTTATTACTTTATTACTTTATTAATTTATTAATTTATTAATTTATTAATTTATTAATTTATTAATTTATTAATTTATTAATTTATTAATTTATTAATTTATTAATTTATCAATTTATCAATTTATCAATTTATCAATTTATCAATTTATCAATTTATCAATTTATCAATTTATCAATTTATCAATTTATCAATTTATCAATTTATCAATTTATCAATTTATCAATTTATCAATTTATCAATTTATCAATTTATCAATTTATCAATTTATCAATTTATCAATTTATCAATTTATCAATTTATCAATTTATCAATTTATCAATTTATCAATTTATCAATTTATCAATTTATCAATTTATCAATTTATCAATTTATCAATTTATCAATTTATCAATTTATCAATTTATCAATTTATCAATTTATCAATTTATCAATTTATCAATTTATCAATTTATCAATTTATCAATTTATCAATTTATCAATTTATCAATTTATCAATTTATCAATTTATCAATTTATCAATTTATCAATTTATCAATTTATCAATTTATCAATTTATCAATTTATCAATTTATCAATTTATCAATTTATCAATTTATCAATTTATCAATTTATCAATTTATCAATTTATCAATTTATCAATTTATCAATTTATCAATTTATCAATTTATCAATTTATCAATTTATCAATTTATCAATTTATCAATTTATCAATTTATCAATTTATCAATTTATCAATTTATCAATTTATCAATTTATCAATTTATCAATTTATCAATTTATCAATTTATCAATTTATCAATTTATCAATTTATCAATTTATCAATTTATCAATTTATCAATTTATCAATTTATCAATTTATCAATTTATCAATTTATCAATTTATCAATTTATCAATTTATCAATTTATCAATTTATCAATTTATCAATTTATCAATTTATCAATTTATCAATTTATCAATTTATCAATTTATCAATTTATCAATTTATCAATTTATCAATTTATCAATTTATCAATTTATCAATTTATCAATTTATCAATTTATCAATTTATCAATTTATCAATTTATCAATTTATCAATTTATCAATTTATCAATTTATCAATTTATCAATTTATCAATTTATCAATTTATCAATTTATCAATTTATCAATTTATCAATTTATCAATTTATCAATTTATCAATTTATCAATTTATCAATTTATCAATTTATCAATTTATCAATTTATCAATTTATCAATTTATCAATTTATCAATTTATCAATTTATCAATTTATCAATTTATCAATTTATCAATTTATCAATTTATCAATTTATCAATTTATCAATTTATCAATTTATCAATTTATCAATTTATCAATTTATCAATTTATCAATTTATCAATTTATCAATTTATCAATTTATCAATTTATCAATTTATCAATTTATCAATTTATCAATTTATCAATTTATCAATTTATCAATTTATCAATTTATCAATTTATCAATTTATCAATTTATCAATTTATCAATTTATCAATTTATCAATTTATCAATTTATCAATTTATCAATTTATCAATTTATCAATTTATCAATTTATCAATTTATCAATTTATCAATTTATCAATTTATCAATTTATCAATTTATCAATTTATCAATTTATCAATTTATCAATTTATCAATTTATCAATTTATCAATTTATCAATTTATCAATTTATCAATTTATCAATTTATCAATTTATCAATTTATCAATTTATCAATTTATCAATTTATCAATTTATCAATTTATCAATTTATCAATTTATCAATTTATCAATTTATCAATTTATCAATTTATCAATTTATCAATTTATCAATTTATCAATTTATCAATTTATCAATTTATCAATTTATCAATTTATCAATTTATCAATTTATCAATTTATCAATTTATCAATTTATCAATTTATCAATTTATCAATTTATCAATTTATCAATTTATCAATTTATCAATTTATCAATTTATCAATTTATCAATTTATCAATTTATCAATTTATCAATTTATCAATTTATCAATTTATCAATTTATCAATTTATCAATTTATCAATTTATCAATTTATCAATTTATCAATTTATCAATTTATCAATTTATCAATTTATCAATTTATCAATTTATCAATTTATCAATTTATCAATTTATCAATTTATCAATTTATCAATTTATCAATTTATCAATTTATCAATTTATCAATTTATCAATTTATCAATTTATCAATTTATCAATTTATCAATTTATCAATTTATCAATTTATCAATTTATCAATTTATCAATTTATCAATTTATCAATTTATCAATTTATCAATTTATCAATTTATCAATTTATCAATTTATCAATTTATCAATTTATCAATTTATCAATTTATCAATTTATCAATTTATCAATTTATCAATTTATCAATTTATCAATTTATCAATTTATCAATTTATCAATTTATCAATTTATCAATTTATCAAATTATCAAATTATCAAATTATCAATTTATCAAATTATCAATTTATCAATTTATCAATTTATCAATTTATCAATTTATCAATTTATCAATTTATCAAATTATCAAATTATCAAATTATCAATTTATCAAATTATCAATTTATCAATTTATCAATTTATCAATTTATCAATTTATCAATTTATCAATTTATCAATTTATCAATTTATCAATTTATCAATTTGTCAATTTGTCAATTTGTCAATTTGTCAATTTGTCAATTTGTCAATTTGTCAATTTGTCAATTTGTCAATTTGTCAATTTGTCAATTTGTCAATTTGTCAATTTATCAATTTATCAATTTATCAATTTATCAGATTATCAATTTATCAATTTATCAATTTATCAATTTATCAATCTATCAATCTATCAATCTATCAATCTATCAATCTATTAATTTATTAATTTATTAATTTATTAATTTATTAATTTATTAATTTATTAATTTATTAATTTATTAATTTATTAATTTATTAATTTATTAATTTATTAATTTATTAATTTATTAATTTATTAAATTATTAATTTATTAATTTATTAATTTATTAATTTATTAATTTATTAATTTATTAATTTATTAATTTATTAATTTATTAATTTATTAATTTATTAATTTATTAATTTATTAATTTATTAATTTATTAATTTATTAATTTATTAATTTATTAATTTATTAATTTATTAATTTATTAATTTATTAATTTATTAATTTATTAATTTATTAATTTATTAATTTATTAATTTATTAATTTATTAATTTATTAATTTATTAATTTATTAATTTATTAATTTATTAATTTATTAATTTATTAATTTATTAATTTATTAATTTATTAATTTATTAATTTATTAATTTATTAATTTATTAATTTATTAATTTATTAATTTATTAATTTATTAATTTATTAATTTATTAATTTATTAATTTATTAATTTATTAATTTATTAATTTATTAATTTATTAATTTATTAATTTATTAATTTATTAATTTATTAATTTATTAATTTATTAATTTATTAATTTATTAATTTATTAATTTATTAATTTATTAATTTATTAATTTATTAATTTATTAATTTATTAATTTATTAATTTATTAATTTATTAATTTATTAATTTATTAATTTATTAATTTATTAATTTATTAATTTATTAATTTATTAATTTATTAATTTATTAATTTATTAATTTATTAATTTATTAATTTATTAATTTATTAATTTATTAATTTATTAATTTATTAATTTATTAATTTATTAATTTATTAATTTATTAATTTATTAATTTATTAATTTATTAATTTATTAATTTATTAATTTATTAATTTATTAATTTATTAATTTATTAATTTATTAATTTATTAATTTATTAATTTATTAATTTATTAATTTATTAATTTATTAATTTATTAATTTATTAATTTATTAATTTATTAATTTATTAATTTATTAATTTATTAATTTATTAATTTATTAATTTATTAATTTATTAATTTATTAATTTATTAATTTATTAATTTATTAATTTATTAATTTATTAATTTATTAATTTATTAATTTATTAATTTATTAATTTATTAATTTATTAATTTATTAATTTATTAATTTATTAATTTATTAATTTATTAATTTATTAATTTATTAATTTATTAATTTATTAATTTATTAATTTATTAATTTATTAATTTATTAATTTATTAATTTATTAATTTATTAATTTATTAATTTATTAATTTATTAATTTATTAATTTATTAATTTATTAATTTATTAATTTATTAATTTATTAATTTATTAATTTATTAATTTATTAATTTATTAATTTATTAATTTATTAATTTATTAATTTATTAATTTATTAATTTATTAATTTATTAATTTATTAATTTATTAATTTATTAATTTATTAATTTATTAATTTATTAATTTATTAATTTATTAATTTATTAATTTATTAATTTATTAATTTATTAATTTATTAATTTATTAATTTATTAATTTATTAATTTATTAATTTATTAATTTATTAATTTATTAATTTATTAATTTATTAATTTATTAATTTATTAATTTATTAATTTATTAATTTATTAATTTATTAATTTATTAATTTATTAATTTATTAATTTATTAATTTATTAATTTATTAATTTATTAATTTATTAATTTATTAATTTATTAATTTATTAATTTATTAATTTATTAATTTATTAATTTATTAATTTATTAATTTATTAATTTATTAATTTATTAATTTATTAATTTATTAATTTATTAATTTATTAATTTATTAATTTATTAATTTATTAATTTATTAATTTATTAATTTATTAATTTATTAATTTATTAATTTATTAATTTATTAATTTATTAATTTATTAATTTATTAATTTATTAATTTATTAATTTATTAATTTATTAATTTATTAATTTATTAATTTATTAATTTATTAATTTATTAATTTATTAATTTATTAATTTATTAATTTATTAATTTATTAATTTATTAATTTATTAATTTATTAATTTATTAATTTATTAATTTATTAATTTATTAATTTATTAATTTATTAATTTATTAATTTATTAATTTATTAATTTATTAATTTATTAATTTATTAATTTATTAATTTATTAATTTATTAATTTATTAATTTATTAATTTATTAATTTATTAATTTATTAATTTATTAATTTATTAATTTATTAATTTATTAATTTATTAATTTATTAATTTATTAATTTATTAATTTATTAATTTATTAATTTATTAATTTATTAATTTATTAATTTATTAATTTATTAATTTATTAATTTATTAATTTATTAATTTATTAATTTATTAATTTATTAATTTATTAATTTATTAATTTATTAATTTATTAATTTATTAATTTATTAATTTATTAATTTATTAATTTATTAATTTATTAATTTATTAATTTATTAATTTATTAATTTATTAATTTATTAATTTATTAATTTATTAATTTATTAATTTATTAATTTATTAATTTATTAATTTATTAATTTATTAATTTATTAATTTATTAATTTATTAATTTATTAATTTATTAATTTATTAATTTATTAATTTATTAATTTATTAATTTATTAATTTATTAATTTATTAATTTATTAATTTATTAATTTATTAATTTATTAATTTATTAATTTATTAATTTATTAATTTATTAATTTATTAATTTATTAATTTATTAATTTATTAATTTATTAATTTATTAATTTATTAATTTATTAATTTATTAATTTATTAATTTATTAATTTATTAATTTATTAATTTATTAATTTATTAATTTATTAATTTATTAATTTATTAATTTATTAATTTATTAATTTATTAATTTATTAATTTATTAATTTATTAATTTATTAATTTATTAATTTATTAATTTATTAATTTATTAATTTATTAATTTATTAATTTATTAATTTATTAATTTATTAATTTATTAATTTATTAATTTATTAATTTATTAATTTATTAATTTATTAATTTATTAATTTATTAATTTATTAATTTATTAATTTATTAATTTATTAATTTATTAATTTATTAATTTATTAATTTATTAATTTATTAATTTATTAATTTATTAATTTATTAATTTATTAATTTATTAATTTATTAATTTATTAATTTATTAATTTATTAATTTATTAATTTATTAATTTATTAATTTATTAATTTATTAATTTATTAATTTATTAATTTATTAATTTATTAATTTATTAATTTATTAATTTATTAATTTATTAATTTATTAATTTATTAATTTATTAATTTATTAATTTATTAATTTATTAATTTATTAATTTATTAATTTATTAATTTATTAATTTATTAATTTATTAATTTATTAATTTATTAATTTATTAATTTATTAATTTATTAATTTATTAATTTATTAATTTATTAATTTATTAATTTATTAATTTATTAATTTATTAATTTATTAATTTATTAATTTATTAATTTATTAATTTATTAATTTATTAATTTATTAATTTATTAATTTATTAATTTATTAATTTATTAATTTATTAATTTATTAATTTATTAATTTATTAATTTATTAATTTATTAATTTATTAATTTATTAATTTATTAATTTATTAATTTATTAATTTATTAATTTATTAATTTATTAATTTATTAATTTATTAATTTATTAATTTATTAATTTATTAATTTATTAATTTATTAATTTATTAATTTATTAATTTATTAATTTATTAATTTATTAATTTATTAATTTATTAATTTATTAATTTATTAATTTATTAATTTATTAATTTATTAATTTATTAATTTATTAATTTATTAATTTATTAATTTATTAATTTATTAATTTATTAATTTATTAATTTATTAATTTATTAATTTATTAATTTATTAATTTATTAATTTATTAATTTATTAATTTATTAATTTATTAATTTATTAATTTATTAATTTATTAATTTATTAATTTATTAATTTATTAATTTATTAATTTATTAATTTATTAATTTATTAATTTATTAATTTATTAATTTATTAATTTATTAATTTATTAATTTATTAATTTGATAATTTATTAATTTATTAATTTATTAATTTATTAATTTGATAATTTATTAATTTATTAATTTATTAATTTATTAATTTATTAATTTGATAATTTATTAATTTATTAATTTATTAATTTATTAATTTGATAATTTATTAATTTATTAATTTGATAATTTATTAATTTATTAATTTATTAATTTATTAATTTGATAATTTATTAATTTATTAATTTATTAATTTATTAATTTATTAATTTATTAATTTATTAATTTATTAATTTATTAATTTATTAATTTATTAATTTATTAATTTATTAATTTATTAATTTATTAATTTATTAATTTATTAATTTATTAATTTATTAATTTATTAATTTATTAATTTATTAATTTATTAATTTATTAATTTATTAATTTATTAATTTATTAATTTATTAATTTATTAATTTATTAATTTATTAATTTATTAATTTATTAATTTATTAATTTATTAATTTATTAATTTATTAATTTATTAATTTATTAATTTATTAATTTATTAATTTATTAATTTATTAATTTATTAATTTATTAATTTATTAATTTATTAATTTATTAATTTATTAATTTATTAATTTATTAATTTATTAATTTATTAATTTATTAATTTATTAATTTATTAATTTATTAATTTATTAATTTATTAATTTATTAATTTATTAATTTATTAATTTATTAATTTATTAATTTATTAATTTATTAATTTATTAATTTATTAATTTATTAATTTATTAATTTATTAATTTATTAATTTATTAATTTATTAATTTATTAATTTATTAATTTATTAATTTATTAATTTATTAATTTATTAATTTATTAATTTATTAATTTATTAATTTATTAATTTATTAATTTATTAATTTATTAATTTATTAATTTATTAATTTATTAATTTATTAATTTATTAATTTATTAATTTATTAATTTATTAATTTATTAATTTATTAATTTATTAATTTATTAATTTATTAATTTATTAATTTATTAATTTATTAATTTATTAATTTATTAATTTATTAATTTATTAATTTATTAATTTATTAATTTATTAATTTATTAATTTATTAATTTATTAATTTATTAATTTATTAATTTATTAATTTATTAATTTATTAATTTATTAATTTATTAATTTATTAATTTATTAATTTATTAATTTATTAATTTATTAATTTATTAATTTATTAATTTATTAATTTATTAATTTATTAATTTATTAATTTATTAATTTATTAATTTATTAATTTATTAATTTATTAATTTATTAATTTATTAATTTATTAATTTATTAATTTATTAATTTATTAATTTATTAATTTATTAATTTATTAATTTATTAATTTATTAATTTATTAATTTATTAATTTATTAATTTATTAATTTATTAATTTATTAATTTATTAATTTATTAATTTATTAATTTATTAATTTATTAATTTATTAATTTATTAATTTATTAATTTATTAATTTATTAATTTATTAATTTATTAATTTATTAATTTATTAATTTATTAATTTATTAATTTATTAATTTATTAATTTATTAATTTATTAATTTATTAATTTATTAATTTATTAATTTATTAATTTATTAATTTATTAATTTATTAATTTATTAATTTATTAATTTATTAATTTATTAATTTATTAATTTATTAATTTATTATTTTATTAATTTATTAATTTATTAATTTATTAATTTATTAATTTATTAATTTATTAATTTATTAATTTATTAATTTATTAATTTATTAATTTATTAATTTATTAATTTATTAATTTATTAATTTATTAATTTATTAATTTATTAATTTATTAATATGTTTTAATCTGTTCTTTTTTTGTAATTCTTTTTCTTACATTACGTTTAAAATTATTTCAGGTTATACATAATTCGATATCTATCTTAAAACGGTACAGAATTTAATCTGTATTTTATTTTCTTATATTACGTTAAAATTATCTATACTAAAATTCTTTTATTCCCAATTATTGTATCGTACTAATAAAAAATCTTTTAAATTACATAATCATACAGCATGAGCCAGAAAAGTCACCTTTAATATCTATGATTTTTGCATTCTACCCCCTTAATAACAATCCAAACTTTATTGATATATTTTCAAATTCGTTGTAAAAGTTCAGATCTAATGTAATGTAAGTACTTACTTTTCTGCAGTTTGTAACTAACTGTTTACTCTAGAATTAAAATATCACATCTTTTAGTTTTGTTTGATTTATTTTTAACTTTAAATTTCGTATTGTGTACTCATATATATGTTACTAATACAGGGTGCTCATTTTAAAAGTTCCCGCCTGAAAATTCATGATTAGGCAATCCAGGATACATTTCATAAGTGACTTGGTTTTTAAAATTTTGTTTTGCTCTTATACCTACTGTGATTATGCGATTTAAAGTACTAATATTCATCAAGTGGCTTAAGAAATGTATTTGGTTTTGCTTATTCTTAAAATTTCAGGCGGGAACATATAAAATGGGCATCCTGTATTATGTTTATATTTATCCTGTAGTTGGGACATTTTGTCTTGTTTGCCCGCATAAAATGCGCAGCATTTGTTCATTTCATTATATGTTTTCATCAGTTCCTACCACGGTGTAGTATCTATAGGTGAGAGCACGAGATGCGTTGACATAACTAGCTGGTACAAAAGATGCTAAAGCGACCCGTTACCATTTGACAGACGTTTGGCAGTTGGTGTGCCGCAGTGTACCGGTTGCGGTTAAAATAAGTTGGCGTTTAAATAGAAAATGTGCTATAGGATGCACAACAGGGTATGGATCAAATAAAGAGATATAGACCCGAATTCTCACCTCTTGAAGTAACGTTACTTCGGAAGTAGCGCTATTTCGTTTTTTTATTTATTTTATTTTATGAATAGATCCTATGACATTTGAAATAAATGCTTATTACAATTTAATTTATTTTTACATCTCTAATTTTAATGTTAAAGTTGACATTTGACAGTTGAAGTAGCGATTTTTCGGAAGTGGCGCTACTTTAAGATGTAAGCGTACGCCATAGTCTTTTTAAGGTGCCAAAATGTGCGATTTTGCAGCAGCCAGCCATGCTATAACCATAGAAACAGGTACTACGAATAAGAAAATTCTGATTGAAAGATGTCAGTGTCAAGTACATGACATAATGTTTATTTTAATAATTTTACTGAAAATATGGAAGCCTTGTGTATGGAATTTGTACAAAATACATACTTAGAACTGATAAAAGATAAAACGTAATGTATTGAAAATATAAAATATTGTGCGTTATATAGGAATAATTTACTATTTTAAATATTTTTATAAAAACCGGGTCGCAAAAAAACTGACATAGCGGCATACTGTATGAACTAACCCGGTTATTTAGCCATTCTTTTTAATGCATTATACATCGTACACTCAGCTATAGATACTACACTTCCGAAATATTACTGACAATTTTATGCAAAAAATGATAGCCGATCGAGCTGTCGTATTTTTCACAATTCTCTAGGACAGTCCCTGAGAAAACATTTCTTGTTTTTCGTATAAATTTGTCAGAAATACAGGGTGTTTCATGTAACTATGTAAGGCTTCGGAGTATGAATTCTAGACACCAACATTATAAAAATCCCAATAAACATTGGTGCTAGAACGCTTCATAACAGAGATACCGAGGATTTATCTTAAATGAAGCGTAATACTGAAATAGCAGAAAATAGTTGGCTGATGGCATTTCTTTAATTCATTTAAAATTCGAATGAGATTTAATTAATTAAAAATTCCACTCATTTCAATCCGATAATTATTTAATTATTACACCTGTTATTTAATATTTTGATAATATTTCTAATACAAAAAAGTATTGTCAAGCCTTCTGTATTTAATAAAAATGTTATATTTTAATAATTTACCGTAGTATTTTTAAATAATACTGATTTATTTATTGAATGTAATGGCTTTCATTACGAACACTTGCTCTGGGATTCTTTTTATAAATAATTATTTATGACCCAATACAAAAATAAATAAAACCAACCTATTTCTGTTTTTTTTAATAAAATCCTGGGTATCTCTGTTAGGAAGCGTTATAGCGCCAATGTTTATTGGGATTTTTTCCCCTTTTTATTTCAGAATTCATACTCCTACGCCCTGCACTCTTATATGAAACACATGTATATCCTGTTTGGTATGAAATGAAAAGTTTTCTGCATAGCTAAACTATAGAACTTTCAAAATTTTGACATCAACTTGACCGGCTTTTGTTTTTCACATAAAGTTGTCAGAACCATGTCGTGATTAGGATCAAGTGAATTTTTTTCTGCAGGGCTATAACATAGAAGTGTCAACAAATAGACATGTCGGTCGGCTTTTGTTTCTGTATAAAGGTGCTAGAAATATGTCGTGTTTGGTATCAAATGAGAGGTCTGGTTACGAACTTTTAGACACAAGTGTGGAAATTTATAACAGGTTGATTGGCTTCTGTTTTATGCATAACGCTAATTCGTTTGAGAGAACGGGGACCTTGGGTATCTGACAAGACTGTTGGCGTTACCACTTTGGTTTTAAATTGTGCGTAGACAGATTGGATGTACGTAGAGTAAACTCGGCGAAGCCGAGGTTAGGGTAGTCTTATATACTAAACAGTTAGAGGATCTTTCTATATATATATATATATATATATATATATATATATATATATATATATATATATATATATATATATATATATTCTTTCATCAAGAAGATCGCCAAATTTTAATCACCTCTACAGCCTAAACGGATTGATCGATTTTAATGAAAATTTTTTCAACTTGTAGAGACTTATTCAACTTAATTTCCTAGATAGGTTTCATATTTTTTATATGCATAGTTTTTGCATAAAAAATTCAACTTTTGAAAATTGGAATTAAAACAATAATTTGAAACAAGACCTTAGTCATCCTTGAAAAATTTAAGACGAAGAACGCTATGTAATGACACATTTGACATTTCAATTTGAACCTTTAAAAGGAAATATTTATGAAATGAGGACAATTTGAAAGAAGTTTAATTCATAATCATAAATTTTGAGAATGGGCAACTATATCCGCACAGGTGAAAAAGGCCTAAAACATTTAAATTAAAAATTATAAATTTTGACGTTTCATATGTATATGGACAGTGTTACCAAATATGTCATAAGTAACTAGGTAAAAAACAAATATACCTAACTAGACTAATGTGAAGTCCGTACACAAATGTGTATTTTCCACGCCGCAAAATGTGAAAAAAATGACCGAAGATAATAAGGCGGTGGCCGACAAAAATATTCTAAATTTGCAGTGAATGTAATGTTTGAATATTTCTTGCAACAAACTATAGTTGTTAATAAAAATTAGTATAGAACATAAATACTGTACCTGAAATACATTTTTAAAGTCGTAAATGATATATTTTAACCGTGTCCGAGGTAATTTACAATAAAACACAAATTTTATGACTATTTCTTTATTATTATATTATCTGCCGTAAATAATAAAATAGAGTAAACAATATATGTAGAATTTAGTTTTAAGTTAAAATATCTGTAAATTCAACCATGAGTGATTTCATTATACCATTTTTAATCAGCCAGGTGTCAGGTAACTTAAGTCTGGACTCGAAAAACGCGGGACAATGTATTAGACTTATTTCCAATGTATATATTTATATATAACAAAGATAAGTGATCATTGAATAACTTATTGAATAGCAATACAATATTTAAATAATTCATGGGGTTAACAACAAATAAAATGTTTCCTTTAAAATGTTGTGGTTCAAAAACAATGTACTTTACATATTTATCATGTAAAATATCTTGATTGCAACAATGCTTTATAACAAAATAATCACAAATCAGCATTTATACAAAATATATGTTGATTACAGCAATAATATAGTAGCTTATACATCACCATTTTTGTGTTAATTTGAGGATATTTCTAACAGTTCAGGAGTTATGAGCCCCTAGAAATGCATGTACTCTTGATTAGTTTGGGCTAAAAGTGTGAGATAAAAATGATTCAATCTCACGATTTCTGTTGCAAATAGATTGTTTATTCTTACAAACATGAATTTTAGAGGATTGATTTATATAATTCCGGTATAAAAGTGGTTAAATATCGGTTTATAAACACCTCACGCCCGGGTTTAAAAATATTAGTTTAATTATATATATATATATATATATATATATATATATATATATATATATATATATATAAATATATATATATATATATATATATATATATATATATATATATATATATATATATATATATTCAAAATTTGATAGCTGGACCTTTATTTTTTACTATTACTTTCCCCATTTTGAAATTATGAATTTTCAAAAACAGGGCTATCATTGAAAATCAAATATCTGTATTGACCAACAAAAATATCAACTGTTACTTTCAAAGGAGCGGTTAAAAATATTCATAAATTAAAAACGGGGAAAGATATTCCAAATCTGTTTAAACGAATACACAGGAGAATGATTGACGTATATTCGAGACAAATTTTTAATGGATTGCATAAAGGATGCAAATTTGTAAACGGAATAAATATTAATGTAATAAAAATTATATATTATTTTTTACCGCTTAGCCGTTTGTTCAAAAAGTACTATGTTTTGGTATAAAAATCATCTGGGGTCTGATTTTGTAGCTTTGAAATCTACTGTAGATTGAAATCTATCAGATTTCAATTAATAACAAAACAAGAAAACAGTGAACTTAGCGAGCGACGTACGAAATCGGATATATATTCCCAAAATAGCAAGCCAGCCAAATCAACAATGTTTTAACCATATCTTTGATCCTCTGTCCCCAACAACATCTACACAACACCATTCAGTTTACCAAAACCATATCCTTCAAATGCTCAACTCTATTAACCACAATATACCCAATATTCACAAAAGTAATCTTTCCAAAATACCGCTCATGGTCTATTTAAATACCCAACATAAATTTAGATCTCAGTTAATACAAGAAAAGAAAAAAAACAAATCATTTCACAATCAAAAATCACTTTAAAACAATCCAAAAAGACCATAACGACAACAATTTATATATACAGACTCCTCAACAATAAATAACAAAGTGGGTAAAGCATTCGTAACTCAGGACCTAGTGGACCTTTCCAATTTAAAGAGATAGAAGATATGCGCAATGGGGATCTGCGCATAGTAAGAACAACTGAGATCTATGACGATTGATTCTAAAAAAATTAGACGAAAAATGTAAGATAACTTTAAAAAATCTTATCGAAATAAGTTACAAAACCTTTTATTGAAGGTAAAATGTCTAACGATGCAAATTTTCACTGAGAATACAGGTATTTTAATGACTGCAATATTTTTGACGTTTCTTTTGACAGCTCAACGGGCAGTTGTTCGCGCCATTTTCTTACTATTTGCAGCAATAGAAAGAGATAGCCCTTAAATTGGAAAGGTCCATTGCATCAAAGTGATATTAGACAATTAATTTTTTTGTAAATTTAATAAAACTACAGTAGAAATTGTTGCCAAATTTGCCATAAGTAACTAATTAAAAAAAAACAAGTATTTCTCACTGCATTAATGTGAAGTTAGCCCATTAATTCCGTACTGTCCTTAAAAATACAGTAAATTTTAAATATAACTAATTAAAAAACAAATATTCCTAATCATAAATGATGAGAATAGGAAATTATTTCTCACAAGTAAAAAGGGCCTATAACATAATTATAAACTATAAATTTTGACGGTACATATGAACTTGCAAAGTTTTGTCAAATATGCCATAAGTAACTAGTTAAAAAACAAATATTCCTAACTAGACTAATGTGAAGTCCATTTACAAGTGTTTCTAAAGTTACCATAAGTAACTAATTAAAATACAAATATTCCTAACTACATCAATGTGATGTTTGTTCATTAATTTTCATACTGCTAATTACAAAGTAGTAAATTTTAAATGAAACTAGAGGACAAATTTTTCCAGAAGTAATTAAGTAAAAAACAAATATTTCTATATGAATAAATGTGACAGT
Source organism: Harpalus rubripes (assembly GCA_963082715.1). Taxonomy (NCBI): domain Eukaryota; kingdom Metazoa; phylum Arthropoda; class Insecta; order Coleoptera; family Carabidae; genus Harpalus; species Harpalus rubripes. Next base: position 1,065,850 of record CAUJCB010000411.1, read on the forward strand.
CAATTAATTTTTATTCTGTCAATAAAAAATTGTAAATTTTAAATACAACTACAGGAGAAATTGTTGTCAAATATGCCATAAGTAACTAAGTAAAAAACAAGTATTCCTTACTGTATTAATGTGAAGTTAACCCATTAATTCCGTACTGCCCTTAAAATTACAGTAAATTTTAAATGTAACTAATTAAAAAATAAATATTCCTAATCATAAATGATGAGCATAGGAAATTATTTCTCAAAAGTAAAAAGGCCTATAACATTATAATTAAAAACTATAAATTTTGACGGTTCATATGAACTTGCAAAGTGTTGCCAAATATGCCATAAATAACTAAGTAAGAAACAAATATTCCTAACTAGATTAATGTGAAGTCCATCCACAAGTGTTGCCAAAGATACCATAAGTAACTAATTAAAAAACAAATATTCCTAACTACATCAATGTGATGTTAGTTAATTAATTTTCATACTGCCAATAAAAAAGTAGTAAATTTTAAATGAAACTAGAAGAGAAATTGTTGCCAAATTTGCCAGAAGTAACTAAGTAAAAAACAAATATTTCTAATTGCATCAATGTGACATTAGTCAATTAATTTTAATTGTAAATTTAAAATAATAACGTATAATTATTAGATATCTACATATTTTAGAGATATTAAACAATAATTTAGTAAATTTTCCATCCCGCATAATGTGGAAAAAAAACGACCGAAGATGAAAGGCCGGTGGTCGACAAAAAAATTACAAATTTGCGGTGAAAGTAATGTTTAAATATTTTGTGCACCGCACTATTGTTATTAAAAATTAGTGTAGGAGATAAATACTATATCTGGAATACATTTTTGAAGTCGGAAATGAGATATTTTAACCGTGTCCGAGGTAATTTACAATAAAACAAATTTTATGACTTTCTATTATTATTATTATATTCTCTGTTGTAAATAATGAAAGTTAGTAAAATATAGTAAACAATGTATGTAGAATTTAGTTTTTAAGTTAAACATCTGTAAATTTAATCTTGAGTGAGTTCAATATACTATTTTAAATCAGCCAGCTGCCAGGTAACTTAAGTCTGGACACGAAAAACGCGGGACAATGTATTAGATTATTAGACTTACTTGCAAAGATTAGATAACAAAGGTAAGTGATCTCTGAATAACTTAGTGAATAGCAATACATTATTTAAATAATTCATGAGGTTAACAACAATTAAAATGTTTCCTTTAAAATGTTGTGGTTCAAAAACAATGTACTTTAAATATGTATAATGTAAAATGTCTTTATTACAACAATGCATTATAAAATTATAATCACAACACAGCATTTGTACAAAAATATATGTTGATGACAACAATGGACCTTTTCAATTCAACGGCTATCTCTTTCTATCGCTGCAAATAGTAAGAAAATGGCGCGAACAACTGCCAGTTGGGCTGTCAAACGAAACGTCAAAAATATTGCAGTCATTAAAATACCGGTATTCTCAGTGAAAATTTGCATCGTTAGACATTTTAACTTTAATAAAAGCTTTTGCAACTTATTTCGATAAGATTTCTTCAAGTTATCTGAGATATTCTCACATTTTACGTTTAAATTTTTTCGAAACACACGTCATAGATCTCAGTTATTCTTACTATGCGCAGATCCCCATTGCGCATATCTTCTATCTCTTTAAATTGAAAAGGTCCATTATATAGGAGCTCATTCATATTTCAACCCCAAACACCACAGTTCAGGAGTTATGGGGTCCCCAAATGCATGTACTCTCGATTAGTTTCGGCTAAAAATGTGAGATTAAAAATGATTCAATCTCACGACTTTAAGTTGTCAGAAATATGTCGTGTGTGGTATGAAATGAAATGTATTTTCGGGTGTTGCCATGCAGAAATGTTAAAAATATGACAACACGATCGTCTTTTGTTTTTTCATAAAGTTGTCAGAAATATATCGTGTTTGGTATCAAATGAAATGTTTTCTCAAGAGCTGTCATGCAGAAATGTGAAAAATATAACAACACAGTGTTGCCAGATGCCTCAGATCCTTTTCCGCTAAGGTACGCTTGATTTCCCGCAAAAAATCCGCGAAATTCAAATTATACTTTTTCCGCTAAAATCAGCAATAAAAATTAGCTATTTATATGTTGGTACATTTGACTATTTTAAATACATTATTAATGTAATTATAATATTGGTATTGCCTTTTTCCCTTACTCGACATAAACATCAAATATATCAAATGTGTTTCAACATATTATATTCAAATGCATAGCAAATACCACCACCATCTAGCTGCTATGATGAGAATAATAAATCATGCAACAAATTACGCGTTCCACAGCCAGCCATCTAGGTTTGGTTTTCATTCTGTAATATTGTAACTGTAACTGTTCATCAATTATGAGAAAAAGAAATAATTTTACATAGAAAATATGCATGTCACTTTTACGAAAAAAAATTCCACTATAATTTTCGCCAAAAAAGTCATTTTTCCGCTATCCGCGAAGCTAATTTTTTCCCGCTGATTGAATTCAAAATCCGCTGAATCTAGCAGGAATTCCGCCGATCTGGCAACACTGTAACAACACAATCGTCTTTTGTTTTTTTCTTTAAGTTGTCAGAAATATGTCGTGTGTCGTATGAAATGAAATGTATTCTCGGGTGTTGCCATGCAGAAATGTCAAAAATTGATAACCTGATTGGCTTTTGTCTTTTGCAAATTTTGTCAGAAATATGACGTGTTCGGTATCAGATGAAATGTTTACTCAAGAGCTACCATGCAAAATTGTCAAAATTGTGACAACTCGATCGTCTTTTTTTTCGCAAAAAGTTGTCAGAAATAAGCCGTATTTGGTATCAAATAATATGTTTTCCCAAGGGCTGATATGCAGAAATGAGAAAAATATGATTACTTGATTGTCTTTAACTTTTGCAAAAAGTAGTCAGAAATCTGTCGAATTTGGTATCAAATGAAATGTTTTCTTAAGAGCTGCTATGTAGAAATGTCAGATATTTGACAACTCGATATTCATTTGTTCTTTTGCAATAACTAGTATGAAATATGTCGTGTTTGGTATCACATAAAATGTTTTCTCAAGAACTGATAAGCAGAAATGAGAAAAATATGATAACTTGATTGTCTTTTTTGCAAAGCGTAGTCAAATGTATGTCGTGTTTGTTATCAAATGATTTGTTTTTTAAATAGCTGCCATTTAGAAATGGTAAATTTTGGCAACGCAATCGTCTTTTGTTTTTTGCAAATTTTTTTAAGATATATGTCGTGTTTGGTATCAAATGAAAAGTTTTCTCACGAGCTGCTATGGAAAGAAGTCACAAATTTGACAATTTGATCGTCTTTTGTTTTTTGCAAATTATTGTCCGACATATGTCGTGTATGGTATCAAATGAAAAGTTTTCTTAAGGGCTGCAATGCAGATATTTGACACCTCGATCGTCTTTTGTTTTTTTTTTGCAAAAAGCTGTCGGAAATATGTCGTGTGTGGTATCAAATGGGAGGTCCCTCTTTAAGGGCAATTTGTTTGGGGTAGTTTGGGTGAGTAAGTTCGTGGGCAGATTGAGTGAGCAAGAGAGGAGTTAAACCTTTGATAAGACTGTTACCGTTTGCAATTTGGGTTTAAAGTATGTGCAGACAGACTGGATGTACGTAAAGACTATTATAAAACACTATCGGCGGAGCCGTAGGGGAAGCTCGGCGTAGCCGAGTTTTTGCTAGTCCTAATACTAAAAGGCCAGATTCACTATAGTTATATACTTTAATCAAAAAGCCAATCGCCAAACTTTAGACAAGGCTACAGGTTAAACGGAGCGACCGATTTTCGTGAAATTTGTACCAAGTTGTAGGAAATGATTGGTTTCAGCTCCCTTCTAATGGATCGAATTTCTGTAGGATACATAGTTTTTGTGTAAAACATAATTAAAGTTTGAAAATTGGGACAGAAACAATAGGTCACTGTAATGATCACTGTTCTCCTTGAAAAATTCAAAACGAAGAACGCCATGTTTGTCATGTCATTTTGAACCTTTAAATGGAAATATTTATGAAATGGAGACAATTTGAAAAAAGTTTAATTCATAATTAAAATTTTGAGACTAAGCAAAAAGGCCTAAAACATTTTAATTAAAAATTATAAATTTT
>CAUJCB010000411.1:1075000-1117500 GCA_963082715.1 Harpalus rubripes
TTTCTTTCATAATGTTGTCAGAAATATGTCGTGTTTGGTATTAAATAAAATGTTTTCTCAACATCTGTCATGCAGAAATGTCAAAATCATGAAAACTCAATCGTCTTTTGTTTTTTTTTTTCACAAAGTTGTCAGAAGTTTCTCGTATTTTGTATCAAATAAAATGTTTTCTTAATAGCTGTTATTCAGAAATGTCTAAAATATGACAGCTCGACCACCTTTTGTTTTTTTCAAAAAATTGTAGAAAATATGTCGTGTTTGTATCAAATGAAATGTTTTTTCAAGGGTTGTCGTGCAGAAATGTCAAAAATATGACAATTCGATCATATTTAGTTTTTTTATAATGTCAGAAATATGTCGTGTTTGGTATCAAATGACATGTTTTCTCAAGAGAGAGCTGTCATGCAGATATGTCAGGAATATGAAAAATCGATCGTCTTGCTATTTTTTATAAAGTTGTCAGACATATGTCGTGTTTGGTATCAAATGAAATGTTTCCTCAAAAATTGACATGCAGAATCTATTAAAATGTTGTCACAAGAGCTGCTATGCACAAATGTTAAAAATTTGACAATTCGATCAGATTTTGTTTATTGCAAAAAGTTGTCAGAAATGTGTTGTGCTCTATATCAAATGATATGTATTCTCAAGAGGTGTCATACAAAAATGACAAAAATTTGACAACTCGACCGTCTTTTGTTTTTTCATAAAGTTGTCAGAAACATGTGTATGAAATGAAACGTTTGCTCAACAGGTGTCTTACAGAAATGACAAAAATATGACAACTCGTTCTTCTTGTGTTTATTGCAAAATATTCTCAGAAATATGTAGTCTTTGGTATCAAATGTCAAAAATATGACAACACAATCGTGTTTTGTTTCTTATTTAAGTTGTCAGAAATATGTCGTGTGTGGTATGAAATGAAATGTATTTTCGGGTGTTGCCATGCAGAAATGTCAAAAATATGACAACACATCCGTCTTTTGTTTTTTTCTGTAAGTTGTCAGAAATATGTCGTGTGTGGTGTGAAATGAAATGTATTCTCGGGTGTTACCATGCAGAAATGTCAAAAAAATTATAACCTCATTAGTCAGAGATTTGTCGAATTTGGTATCAAATGAAATGTTTTCTTAAGAGCTGCTATGTAGAAATGTCAGAAATTTGACAACTCGATATTCATTTGTTCTTTTGCAATAACTAGTAAGAAATATGTCGTGTTTGGTATCAAATAAAATGTTTTCTCAATAACTGATAAGCAGAAATGAGAAAAGTATGATTACTTGATTGTCTTTTGTTTTTTGCAAAATATTGTCAGACATATGTCGTGTATGGTATCAAATTAAAAGTTTTCTTAAGGGCTGCTATGCAGATATTTGATAACTCGATCGTCTTTTGTTTTTTTCTTGCAAAAAGCTGTCGGAAATATGTCGTGTGTGGTATCAAATGGGAGGTCCCCCTTTACGGGCAATTTGGTCGGGGCAGTTTGGGTAAGAAAGTTCGTGGGCAGATTGAGTGAGCAGGAGAGGAGTTAAACCTTTGATAAAACTGTTACGGTTTGCACTTTGGGTTTAAAGTATGCGCAGACAGACTGGAAGTACGTAAAGACTATTATAAAACACTATCGGCGGAGCCCTAGGGGAAGCTCGGCGTAAGTATACTAAAAAGATCGCTTTGGACTACCGGACCATTTAGTAATACGTCAATCAATGAAACATTATTATTTGTTTAGCGCTGCCGACAAACACAACTCTTAATTTTGTTGTAGAACTATTTGTTTTAAAAACAGGATGATGCGGAATATAAAAACAATCGTTTCCTTTGTCATTATTTATAAATCCTTCTATATCTCATTCGGACCGTAATTCAATAATCCTATCCATATGATCTAATTTCTCATATTCACGTAAAAGCTTACATACTTTTCTTTCAAGTTTTCATTTTTGCTTAATCTTTGTTCTAGTTTATAAAATTTATTTAGTGCAATTTCAAAACTTTTACCTTACGCCATTGCTTCGGATTTTATCGGATATTTCACAATAAATCTACCCGCTTCATCTCTACTTGTTGTTTCGCAGAAATTAGTTTCGCAGTCATTTTCCCCTTTACTTGTTTTTTCTTGAGGCAGTTCCTCTATTGTCCAGAAATTTTCTAAACATTTTGATAATTCGAAATTTTTGTTATTTACGCTTAAGTTGCAAGTCTGTGTCTTAGGCTTGTCTGTTTTTAAATCTAGGCTGCCTGTAACTATCCAACCCAAGCTGTTTCCCTCAATGCCAAATTATTTTGTTTAATGCATCCCGACAAAAGTACATCGTAAAAAACTTGAGCTCCAAGTAAGATATCAATTTTCTTTGAAATATCAAATTCGCAATCAGCAAGCATTATACCGTACGGGACATTTATATTATTTTTATTAAAGGATGCTAGTGGCAAGTTTTCCGTTACTTTGTTCAGCACTAAAAACGTGAGCTTACTCTGAAATGTTCCACTAACCGACTTCAAATTAGCTACGATGCTATTTGTTACACGAGAAATTGAGCCATTTACTCCAGCTATATTTATGAGTGTAGTATTCAATTTTGAGACATTTAATTTTTGCATAAATTTACTACTAATGTAATTTGCTGTTGAGCCACTGTCCAAAAGTGCAGTAGCACTTACAGGCCTGTTTTTGCTGTCCAAAATATAAACTGGAGCAGTGGACAACAAGACTTGCACATTGTTTTCTAAGGAATGGCCCACTATTTGGTTTTGCTGCGTTTGTTTGTCGGAAGCCACCTGCGCGCTTTCATTTGCTGATGTGTTCACATCAATATCAGAATGTAATAAAAGATTATGCTTCTTGTGACATTTACTACAAGTTCTAGAATTACAATTTTTCACACTATGCTTTTTACATAAGCAGTTAAAACACAAATTAAGTTTTTTGACTTCAGCTTTTCTGCTACTAATACTTAAAGCTTTAATTTTTTCACAAAAATATATCATGTGATTTTCTTTACAAAAGTTACATTTGTATGTATTTGATTGATGAGCTACATTGGTGAAATGCTTGGATATTTTTTGTCTATTGGTGTCTTATTAGAATTATTACTCGACACTGATTCTAACAAAAGACATCTACTTTCTAAAAATGTTTCAAGTTGATTTAAAGTAGGCTTATCTCTCTTACCATTAATTTCTATTTGCCACTGTATTTTTGTATTAAAGTCAAATATAGAAACAATAATGTGAATTAATAGACTGTCCCATGAGTCTACAGGCTCATCCAATAACTTCAGGACCCTTGTATGCTTTAAAAAGGCATCTAACAAGTTCCATAATAACTGAGCATTTTCTTTAATAGGTGCAAATTCAACTAACGTTTTAATGTGATTAAAAATAATTACCTTTTTATTTTCAAACCTGTCTTCTAATAAGGACCATGCTACTTAATAATTCGAGCTAGTGACTTCTAAGGACTATAATGTTTCTGCAGCCTTATCCGTCACACGCCTTGCAAATATAAAAATTTCTGAACATCATCTAATGATAAATTATTTACTATAAGTGCTTTAAAACTATCTATAAATCGAGGCCAATCTTCGTAACTACCGTCAAAGCTGGAAATAGAGATTGTAGGAAGCCTTACAATGTTTTCTTTACTAGTTTCTTGAACTGCATTAGAGCTATTTGCATGATTAGAATTGGAAGATTTTGTTTGCGTATTTGTCTCTACTAAATTTGCGGCAGTAGCCATTAACAAATAGAAATCAATTTGAAATGATTTCCTATCATTTTCATAATCTGTATCTTGATCTACCAACACAATCTCATCCTGAATATCATTAATTTTATTTAAAATATCTCTAGCCATCAATAACCTATCTCTCAATACATTGACATTATCACCATCTTTAAAATCCTTTACAAAGTTTCTGAATCTATTTAAAGAACCTTTAAAAATTCCTCTCTTTTTAATTAATGCTTGTAAATCCTCCATGCTTGCTGTAATTTAAAATAAATTTACACGTAAATTTCTAACAAGACAAATTGAAAAACTTACAAACCTGTAGGAGTGATATATGGAAGAAAAAAAAGACATCTGTGGTATTCGTGGACTGTAGTAAAATTCTCGTTTTGACAGCTGGTCTAGCGTTACACGGCGTCTAGTCTTGCGTGCGTAGTTCTCGTGCCGCCACCAGTTGTAGTTGCACTGTATGTACTGCGTACCTCGTTATAGACTTTATTCTTTTTTCGTATAAATGATGCTTTTTCTTGTATTCTCCTTAGGATTTGTGTATTTTTAAAACGTATCTTGAAGTTCTCTGGTTCCTCAAAACGTATCTTGAGGTTTCTCGTACAAGTCACAAATCCCGCTCGTTAGGACCAAAATGTGGGGTTATAAACTTTGAATAAGCTGTAAACTCAGGTAGTCGATGCAATATTTATTGCTTATTCGTTTACAAATTATTTAAGCAACGTGTTATATTGTAAATTCACAATAATTTAAACTTTATAAAACCTTTATGACTGTTCAGTTCTTACGTACAAATTATATTTTACAATCCGACAATTCTGTTTTTAAAAATTATTTATTTCCAAAATACAGAATATTACAGCTTTAGAACGTTTGAATAGGAGACTAAGACTAATGCTTTATTATTACAAACAGGCTTATATACTATTCCAATACATACTTATCTATAGATTATAATAATGCATAGGTGGCTGAATTACACAGACCATCCCTTTGTTTGTGCTATATAACTCCTCCACCCCTAGATTCAAGTGTAACGGGAAAATCGGATTTTTTAGTAATTTCGTGTACAATTTTTGTTCTAAATTTATAAAACATAATAAATATTATAATGATTATAACAGCTATAAAACAATATTTAATTATACCATGAATGGTAATATGTTTCATATCTATTTCTTGTATTTCTTGAGGTCTTTCTTTCAACAGGGACATTTCCTTTACATGTTCCAAGTTAACAGTAAAATTTAGTTTATTTTTATTTGTAAAATTAAATTTATAATTGCTTATTACAATCGGTTTCCCCGTACTTATATTTGAAATAATATTTTTCTTATCTATTTTACAATTTTTGTTTTCCAACAAATAAATACCCTTATTCCGTAAATATTCCTCATTTTCATTATTACAATTAATGTGAATTTTATCTTTATTAAATATTATAACAAAATTAGTATTACCTATTTCTAATACATTTTCTTGGAAACTATCTATATTTATAAAGGTACAATAATGGTTTTCCTGGTTAGTGATTATATTGAATAAACATGAATTTTCATGTACCTTATGTCCTAAATTATTACAATAATATATTTTGTTGATTAACACACACTGATTGTTTAATTCATATAGCTCTTTATTGAGAACTAGCACTTGGTTTTCTTCTTGTATCACTGTCACTATTTCACTTTGGGTAAATGTGGGTATTGGTGTAAATTGCATAATATCAACTACATTATCGAGGTAAAGTGGCACAACAATAAGAACATGGACATCAAAATCGTCCAAATCGCAGAAGGTTCTTAATAATTTTTGTAATTCAAAATATTTTAATGTCAAAAATTCATTCTCATTTTCTTTAAAATTATTCATTAACTGAGGATATGTTATAATAGTTTCATGTAAATAATTCATGTTACAAAAACTAAGGGAAATTTCGATATTGTTTAATACAAACAACAATGAGTTATAGTATAAAGTTATTTTATTCATTATGTCTTTTAAGAATAAACTATCAATCAGGGTCGAGTCTTTTTGGGTAAAATTTTGGATTTGTAATATACGGGATGTCAAAAGTAATTGGTTATGTTTGAGGGAAATGATAGTATCGTTGAACTGTTTAACAATTTCATTGTTATAATTATAATTTTGTATAAGACTTTTCTGAATAATTTGCTGATTATCTTTTAATTCATTAATTAATTTATTATAATATTCGGCATCTTGAGCATCTAAATTGCCTGTTATACTTTTTATTACGGATCCTAAACCGTTTATTAATCCTCGTTTTCGTCTTAAATTTTCATTAATATTAAGATTTTGAAATATACTCTTTACTTCATTTTTATAATGATTCACTAATCTCATATGATTAATGTATTCCTTCGCGATTAATTTGTCTATATTGATTTTTGAATTTAATAAATTTACTTGTTCATTTAGACCTTTGTATTCCTCGTATAGATTTTTGAAGTTGTAATTATAATGAATAATATGTTTGTTAATATATTTTGCTTTACCTAGATTGCTTACAATTGCTCCAGGATTATGTGTTATCTCTTTTATGTTTTGTGCCGTGATTCCTGCTCCGAACAGGATACATCTGAAACCACAGATTCTTTTATTAATTTTCTGGGTCTCTTTAATTTTGACAATTTAAATTTCTTATCCTTATCCATGACTACAACTCCTGTTTTATCTTTTATTTCTTTTACTTTATGCTTAACAAATTTTGGTTTCGTTATTTTTCCAGAATGTCTAATATTTTGTTTTACTAAAATTTCTTCAGTTGACTCTGGTAATTTCTCGTCTACTTTCTTTTCTTTGGATAATAAACTTTCTTTTTGTTTAATAATATTTCCTTTGACTTTTTCAAATAATAAATTCATTCTCTCTTTATGAGTTTCATTGAAATTTTGTATTAAAGGTAATTCGTCGTCTAGTTTTGTGCCATTTTTATCTGTATAACTAAATATTAATTTTAATGGTTGAAATTTTGTAACCGAATGGATCGAATTATTATATCCTAATAATGCATACTTTACTTTTTCTTTCAATTTTAAATCTGAATATTCTTTTTGAACATTGAGTATTCTTAAATGCTCAATCAAGGTTGAATGGAACCTTTCAACAATTCCATTAGAATTTGGGTTGTCAACACTAACAAAATGTATTTGTATTTTGTGTAATTTTAAAAATTCTTTCACAAGTTTATTGTTAAACTCTGATCCATTATCTGAAATTATTTTATCGGGTATTACATATAATGAAAAATATTTTAATAATTTATTTGCTACTTCTATTGAAGTCATATTTTTTAATTCGAACGCTTGCGCGAATTTCGAAAAACTGTCAACTATTGTTAAGAATTTATTCTTTTCTAATGATAATACATCAATGTGGATTATTTCAAACGGCTTCGTTGCTGTTGGAGTTTCTCTGAGTGTTTGTCTAATAGGGTTTCGCTCGTATTTCGTTTTTAAACAGACTTCACATTTGTTAATATAATTTTGAATTAATATATGGAGATTGGGCCAATAATATCTTTCTTTAATCCGTCTTAGAGTTTCATTAATTCCTCTATGGTTGGTTTTTCCTTCATGGTAATTTTGAATTAATTCTAATTGTCGTTCCTTATCTGTTACATTTTCTAATTCACTTTTGCAACTTATTAAAATAATGTGTCCGTGTAAAAAATATCTCCTTAATATGACATTTATGTTATGATATAAATCGTCATTAAAAATACAATAATATTTAGAATTTGGTTTTATAAAATCTTTAAAATATTTCAAAATGTGTTTCGCCAAATCATTTCTTGGTAGATAAACTTCTTGTCGCGTCTTTGTTTCAAAGGGCCTTGAGATTTTAACTCTTAGCTCTGGGAAGTCTGTGAGATAAAATATTATCTGTTGTTGGCCTACATTGATAGGGGATTCACTGAATTCAACTCCTGACACTGGAGATTCCTCATCTGAATGCACTGTATTCTGTGTGTCTGATAAATTAGTTATCACACTTTCTTTATCTAATTCTTCATTGTTCATTGTTTCTGATTCTAATACATTTAGTTCAATTTGTGGTAATTCAAAAACTAAAATTTTTATATTACTATCTTTAAATACACGTATTAATATGTCTTTTACCTTCTCCCAGGATAATTTATCACATCCGCATCCTAATTTAGGCATTGCTATTTCATCTATTTAATTTTTAATTAAATAAAGTTTCAAATTTTCTAAACTTATTTCTAAATTTTCGTAACTTGGTTTATCAAAATAATTCTCTTTAGTAACAATATTGAAGATTATTTTCTTATTATTGACTCTGTGCATCAGTATATCATTAATTTTTGGTTTCCTATGATTTCTATAATTTCTAAGACATTGTTTTATATTATACTTTTAATCTATTTGCAGCGCTATTCCTTTACTCATTGCCAGATCTGCGCTTATACAGTGTGTTATGTGTTTTGAATAATTTAATAAATCATCTTGTATCATTTTAATTTCGAAATTATCAATTTTTATTCGCGATAATGCATCGGCATTAGTATTTAATTTTCCCTTTTTATATTCAATTTCATAATCAAATTCTTGTAATTTTAATTTCCATCTTAATAATTTGGAATTTGGTTCCTTTAAATTAAATAACCACGTAAGGGGTTTATGATCGGTAACAATTTTGAATTTTACTCCTAGAAGATAATGTTTAAAATATTTCGTTGCCCAAACTATTGCTAATAGCTCTTTTTCTGTAGTGCTATAATTAATTTCATGTTCATTCAAGGTGCGACTGGCGTATGCTATTGGTAATTCTTTATTATCGAATTTTTGTGAAAGGACAGCTCCTATCGCAAAATTACTTGCGTCTGTTGTCACAATAAATTGTTTATTATAATCGGGGTATTGCAATATCGGATCGTTTATTAATAATTGTTTGCATTGTTCAAAATTGTTCCTATATTCTGGTTCTTTGATATTTATTTTTTCACTTTTCTTTAATGCTTTGGTTAATGGTTTGGTAATTTTTGAGAAATTATCTATAAATCGCCTATAATAGCCTAATAAACCTAAAAATTGTTTAATTTCTGTTCGTGTTTTTGGTATAGGAAATTTCTTTATCGCGTCGATTTTATTTGGATTTGGTTTCACTCCCTCAGGGGTAACTACATGACCTAAATATTCTACTTCTGTCTTTAAAAATTCACTTTTATCTAATTGTACTTTTAAGTTGGCTTCTTGTAAGACTTTGAAAACTTTTTCTAAATTTTGAATATGTTCCTCTAGTGAACTGCCTAAAATAATAATATCGTCTAAATAAACTAAACATTCTTTTCCAATTAAATCTTTCAAAATGTGATTCATAAGGCGTTGGAATGTACTCGGGGCGTTCTTTAAACCAAAGGGCATTCTTGTGAATTCATAGTGTCCATTTTCTACATTAAACGCTGTTTTCGGCGTGTCTTTCTCCCCGAAGCTAAATCTAACGTAGTGAAGTATTTACATCTTCCCAATCTATCTAAAATATCCGTAATGTTGGGAATAGGGAATTTGTCTGATATAGTTTTGTCATTTAACTTTCGATAGTCTATTACCATTCGAAATTTCTGTTTTCCTGACGCATCTTTTTTCTTCGGTACGATCCATACAGGACTGGACCAAGGAGAATAACTTTCTTTTATGATTCCGTTCTTAAGCAAATTTTCTATTTGAGATTCTACCTTTTTTTTTATAACAATGTGGGTACCTTTATGTTTTTGCATGAACTGGTATTTCGTCTGTAGTTTTAATATCGTGTTTAATTTTATTTGTAAACGTTAATTTCTTATCCTCGTTATAAAAAATTTTACTATATTTTATCATTAATTTCGTTAACGGTTTTTTTTCATAAGGTAGTAAATGATCTGTTCGTACTTTGCCAAAATCAATTTTTTTCTTTGCAATTTTAAAATTTGTAGTATAATTTAATTGATCAATATTATTTATTTCGATCACTTCTTGGCTAATATTTTTCATTGGAATCTCGAACCTATGATCTCTCACTTTTATAATACAATCTGGTACGAAAATATTTGGATTTAAATTTTTATTATTATCTATTAATAAATCTACATTATTTAATTCCGTGACGTATTTAACATATTTCGTTTCATCTGGTTGAAATCTAACTATTGGTTGATTAAAATATTTTAATTCGAATGTATAATTATTTAATAAAGTAATTTCGTTTTTTCCTATTGCATAGTTTGTATTTAATAATTTTAAATCGTCTAAACCTAATAACATATCGAATTGATTGTGGAAGTTAAATAAATAAAATTTTACTTGAACGTTATTGAAATAATAATTTACATATTGTGTTATATTTGAAATTCCATGTGCTGTGTAGAGAGTAAATTTTTCTTCGCAAATTTCATACTTATCCTTGTTAGATTCTACAATTTTTGGATTAATAAATGACTTAGTACTACCTGTGTGTATTAAACATTTATAATTATCAATTTTCATATATGGTAAGGAAGTTAACTTTGAAAAATTATTCATTTCATTACATTTTCGAGGCTTGTAAGCTCTAAAAAATTATTTTGTTCATCGGACTGGTCGTCATTAATGTCTTCATTATAAGTATCAACAAACTCTTCAGATTCGAACTGTAAATTTTGATCTACTTTTTCATATTGCTCTTGCAATTCATCCATGTTAAATAATTCTCGTGATACAAAGTTAGGACGAGATTGGGTTTGGAATCTCCGCTGTTGGGTATTTTGAGGTCTTTGAGAACTTTGAGGTCTCTGAAATTGAGGTCTTTGCCATGTTTGTCTGGTTGATATTGACATTGGCGTGGGTTGTGGTTGGTTTTGTCTTATTTGAATTGGTCCTCTCGGGAATTGCTGTTGACTTGCTTGAGGTCTTGGATTAGTAAATTGGGGTATATTAATTGGTTTTGTAAAATTAGTGGGTCTAGATTGTGCAAAATTTTGTTTCGGTGGTACTCGCGGTTGAGTATTATTATGCGAATTCATTGTTCTTCCTGCTTCATGTTGAAAATCATTCATTAAAATTTTTAAAACAGCGGCTAAAGTTTGGGGATTTCTGGTCTGTACTAATGATTTAAGTGGATCTTTCAGTCTTTTTAGCAAAGATCGAATTGCTAATTTCTTACCATATTCTATGAATGTTGCACGTTTCGCTTCTTCTATTTGTGTCTCTACATATGCCGTATGGGCGTTTAATAAGGTTTGTATTTTATTAAAATACTCGAATGCATTTTCATTCGTTTGTTGTAATGTAGCAATTTCTATTGCTAGGGTATAACAATCTCTTTTATCAGAGTACGTGTTTAATAGGGCATTTTTTAAATCTGTCCACGAATTTATACTAAAATTTGAGATAGCTGTCAATGCTTCTCCTTTTACTTTTGCTCTAACATTTGCTATTAACACAAAATTATCATAATCAGTAATATCATTGTAATTATAAAACTTAGTAATTAAGGCTTCTGCCGTTTTAATAAAATAAGGTAATTCAACATTATTCCCATGGAATTCAGGGATTGTATCGAGATATCTTTGTTCTAATCTTTGTGCCATTTTCCTTGACTTACAGAGATTTTAGTGATAAAAATGCAATTTTCACTTACACTTAAATCACCAGGTTCATGGGCTTTGTGACGTGTTATTCTTCGAACACTCCTTCTGCTCCACAGAGTCGTCTCCTCGTTGCTGGACTGCTTCCCTTGACGATGCGCTCGTATGTCGACTTATTCAGGATCTGCAGGTTGCTGTTGACGTCGGACTGGAACTCGGAACGAACTCGGCTCTCGACTTGCGGGCTCTAGTTGAGTTGCTCTTCGTTTGAGGTTTTTCGTAAATAAATCGTTAAAACGAACCGTATTTTTGGTAAAACTAATACGTTTTACGATCCTACCAAGACTGCGCCAATTATATTTTACAATCCGACAATTCTGTTTTTAAAAATTATTTATTTCCAAAATACAGAATATTACAGCTTTACAACGTTTGAATAGGAGACTAAGACTAATGCTTTATTATTACAAACAGGCTTATATACTATTCCAATACATACTTATCTATAGATTATAATAATGCACAGGTGGCTGAATTACACAGACCATCCCTTTATTTGTGCTATATAACTTACACGTGTGCACGCTTGCTACCCACACTCTGTCACGTGGTCAGCGTCAGTGTTGCCAACCTGCGAAGTAGTAATATCTCTTCTTTCGCTTCTCTTCTCGCACAAGTATAGGAGGCAGTATTATCGTACGTCCAGAGAATATCAGCGTAGATATCCAAGAATTAATTTATGTGAATTTCATTGTATCTTATTGGAAGATGCTGGGCAAAGCTAATCGTAGATGGCAGCAGGTAACTAAGCCAGTTTGACCGCGTAAAATTTGAAAACAGTGGCCATGGCACTGACAGCTAGTATTTTTATTTGGGGTTGGTTGGGGTTGATTTGACCACAATGGAAGTTAAAAAGGATAAAAAGTGAATTAAAAACCGAATTGTTGGTCACGTGGTGTCTATTCAATGTCTTATTAATCATAAACGAACATATGTAGTTTTTTATTTGTAAATTGAAGAACAATAATTTCGATGCTAATACACACGACGAAAATATGTATCTTTTAGTAATTAATAATTTATACAAAGATGTGGACGGAGATACAGAAATATGTATTAAATTTACTATACTTCGTTTCACGTAAGAAAATAGCATTGGTTTAGATAGGGATATAAATTCTGCCGTTTGATTGGTCATAATGCAAACCTAGGTCACAAAAACGAAAAAAATATCACATCACCTGTCAGTTGTTAATTATCAAAAAATCTACAGAATTAAGTGATGTTTAATCATGTCTTGTTGTAATCTTTTAATATTCAGATCTTGTACATCTTTGCAGATAAAAATATTTATTATTGACAAATTTTGGTTTCACAAATTTAAATTATTTATTTAATGCATGTAAAACCGGTGGGCCCTCAAGCACCATCTACTATTTTTTACGTGAAATGAAGTACAGAGCAACAATATTTAAAAAAGTTGCAAACATTTATGGAATAGAAATGATTACTTTTCATACGTTAGTATACCAAATAATGAAACTCAAATATAACCTAAACAAAATTGGCAAGTACAAACATGGATCAGTGGCTGGAAACTCTTATGGGAGGCTTTGAAACCATCCACTTAGTACACCCGTTCCTGCGAATAGAGGGCAGCACGGTTAACTTTCATAAATATTTTGTTGCACTCGTTGCACTTGTGTTGTGCGAGTTGCGTGACGCATGGGAATGTACACGCGTCCACTATGCGTCATTCTGCCATTTTCGTTGTTTTCCGTTATAAAAGCCAAAAGTAACAGTCTGTAAACACAACACGAATTTGAGTTACAACCAAATAAAAGTTATAAAAGTATTACGTCGAACGTAAATTATTCAAGAAATTAAATTAAGTGCAATTCGTATGATGAGGTAAATAGATTTCTCAGTGCCGTAACTAGGGCGTGGCAAATTTAACAAATAATTATCTACAGATAAGCCAGTTGGTAAAGTGTTTATTGTGGAAATAATTGGTGAATTTTATTATTTACTGGGACCTCCAGAAAGACATATTAATTTTGCACCCTCTAGCGCCCCGGATTTTGCCACATCTTGAGTCAAAAGTGCAAAAAATAAGTTTTTTGCCATTTTCTTGAAAACAGTGGCCCGTATCAAAATTTTACAAGAATAAAATTTAAAGCTCTTAATTTCTTGTACAGTAAAGGGTTGTAACATTTAATGCCAAGGATGAACTCTCAAACAGTTATGTTAAAAAATAGTTAATCAGAATAACAATTTACGATAGAAATTTAAATTACTCAAAAAATAAACAATATTAGGTATTTAATACTTTGTATATATTTTGTTCCATTTAAGCCATTCAGTATTGTAGAGAATTGGGCATAGTTTTGTACTCTCTGATTGGCTGAAATTGGAGACAAGAGACACGAGACACGTTTACCTAATGTAATTTCGGCTACTTAAAACTGGCGCTGATGTCACCGCCATCTACTGAATGGCTTAAATGGATCGGAGTATATTTTTTACTATTTATAACAGTTTGTTACTGATGATTTTTGAATAATTTTTTTCAGCTCTTTTCTGCAAATTCATCCACAACCCTGACCCAGTTAAAGATACGATTACGTGATTTGAAAATTTGAATTCAGCATGAAATTCTCCTTCATGTCATGTATTATACCTTGTTCCATTTTAGCCATTCAGTATTATAGTCAATAGGGAATAGTTTTGACCTCTCCGATTGGCTGAAATTGGGGACAAGAAATAACCCAATGTAATTTCGGCTATTTAAAATTGGGGCTAATGCGAGAGCCATCTGCCGAATGGCTTAAATGGAACAGAGTATAGCCAATTTTGGCCGCTGAGCAGTTCGCGAGTTACTAACAACTTAAACTTATATCTAACTCCTCTAAAATTTTAAACATCTGCATATCGGTTTAGATCTCATTTCATCTGAAATTTCGACACGTATTAAATTACCTAAATTTTTTTAGCTTTAATCGTGTCAAAATTTTAGATGAAAATGTGAAGCAGATTTGCAGATGTTTTAAATTTTAGAAAATGTTCATGTAAGTTTAAGTTGTTAGTAACTCGCGAACCACTTAGCAGAAGTTAATTTTATTATAATCTTGATATGTAGGGGCGCAAATAAAAATTTTGCCACAGGCGCTCAAAACCCTAGTTACGGCTCTGAGATTTCTAATTGTATTTAGAAGTAGTTTATACAGTCTGGTTGTTTTTTTTTCATAGGTTATAAGATTGAAGATTTTCTTTAGTAATTTACGATAGAAAGGGGCGAATTACAAATCACAAAATTGTGGAGGGACACAACTTTTTTTTCATTGGACAGAAAAAAAAATTGTTGTTCTGTTACTTGTTTATTTTGTTATGTTTTTCTTTGTAAATACATTTGATCCTTCATAATTCATTTTCTTTCTTTTTTTCCCTAATAAAGGTGTTGTTTTATTCATTGATGAATAATACAATCATCTTTGGAAATTTAAAATTTGAGAAAATGAAATAAAAATTGCGAAATGTATATTTTATTTTTAGTAAATAAAATGTGTAACTCGCGATTTTTGTTTCAAGTTTCCCAATTGAAAATTTTCAAAGGGTGATTTTATTATCCATCAATGAATAAAACAACACAAATCTAAATCTTATTCATAATATCATTTTCATACGCGTTGCATACACTCTAGGCGTTTTGCAGTCGTTAGTTACCCGTTCCGACGCAGAGATGTCGCGCCAGACACGGTTTCAGCCGATAACATTGCAGTCGCCGATCTAGATAGTGTTTTTTGGTCTGTGACATGGATTTTTTAAATATTCCAGCAGTTTGTACTAGCGCAAGCTGCGTTATCTGCACTTGTTTTATTTCATAATTTTGGAAAGTGGTCAAGTAACGTGGCGCCGCAGTTGCACTAGTTCGCCGCGAAATCTCCCATTGTTCAAATTTTTTTGAAAATGGGTTATATCTAAAAATTAAACTATCTCGAAAACTACTACATTTATCAAGTTATAGCACCTTTTTTGTGGTATTTTGCATTGTATGAAATATTTTATAATTAAAAATGAAAAAATGTTAATAGGTAAAAATAACGATAAAAACGTTCATGTATTCCCTATATAAGACGCCTCTGGTTGATATACAGAAACAAAATAAAGTATAAATATGCATCTATATAAATATGTAGTATCCTCATACCTAGTTTTAAAATTTTAGTACTACTACCAGAGTTATTAATAAAAATGTGCCAGGCGAGGTGCACTTTTAAAGGGCTGTAACTCCTGTAACGCAAAAGTTTCTGGACATACCTTCATATAACATTTTTTACTCAAAATAATCTCAGGAATACGCTATTATTTTTTACAATGGGCCCCTTTAACTTTTTTATTAGAAGTAATAGAAAAAATTAAGTAATAGAAAAAAAATTAAATATTCTATTTGATGGCAGTTGTAGATATTTATATAAAGTCAGGTTTACAAGATACGACTATCAACATTTATTTTTTAAATAGCAACCTATAATTATTTTACTAAAATATAAACCACCATTTTTTCTCTTTTCAACGATGTATTAGTTTTTATTAATGTATTTGAAAAAAATCGAGAAAAATAAAAATTGAGAAATAGTTTTTATGCAAATGTTAGGTGGTTATATGTAAAAATAAATAAAATGTTACAATGTTATACAACTTAGTGCCGGTATTTCCATCTTCGGACAAAGTGCTGGATAACTTATTTGTCGGATAAATGAACAGTATTGCATTAAAAAGTAATATAATTTACTTCATTTATGCTCTTATCCCGATGCGATATTTTATCATATATATATATATATATATATATATATATATATATATATATATATATATATATATATATATATATATATATATATATATATATGATGCATAATTATCCTGAACTTTATCCGGAGATGGAAATATCGACCCTTAAAAACATATACATATAGCCACCTAATCTTTGAATAAAAATTATTTCTTAATAATTCTTATTTTTCTTGAATTTTTTCAAATATATTCATAGAAACTAATACACCTTTGAAAAGAGAAAAAAATAAAGGTTTATAATTTAGTAAAATAATTATAGGTTGCTATTTTTTTTAAAAATAAAAGTTGGTAGTCGTATCTTGTAAACTTGACTTTATAAAAAATATCTTTTGTATAAACCATTTTTTTGTTTTTCTTATAATAAAAAGTTGAAAAGAGGGAGGGGCGGGGGTCGTCTTCCCAAACTCACTCTGTATAGAAAAATAAATGAATATGTCTGATAGTATAAAATAAAACAATTTACAATTAATTTAGTAAACATATACAATAGAATAATAAATAAGTGACGTCTGAATTCATTTATTGACGAGAAACAATTTTTGAAAAAAAATACATTACCTAGTTAGAATATAAATTAGCTAGAGAGGATAGTCTTAATAATAGCTGTATTCTTTTTGACCCAATTGTAACTCAGCTCAGTACACAACTGAGTTGAGATGAAATGAGTTGTGATGTGTGCAAAAAGAACAAGTTTAATTCCGATAGTATTTGCTGTAGCAGCTGTCAAAATTATTGACCTATTTTCTGATCTATGGTACTGTTTATAAACGAAAAATGGATAATGTTGAAAATATATTACTGTGTGTATATGTGTATATGTAAATATAAAATTTGTTGTATTATATAACCTTAAAATTCAAACTGAGTGTTTCAAATCATTTTGAGTTTTGTAAACTGGTAGTGTAGCATCGGAAAGGGAGGAAGTGAGTTTACTCATAACAACTCAGATCAGATGTGTTAAAATGAACAACGATTTCCTGAGTTTATCTGAAGTGATCTGGGATGAGCTGAGATTTTGTCCAAAAAGAATACAGCTATTATATGTAAAAATGAAATATTTATTTTGTTGCTATGGGGACTGAGTCATATAAGTGTCATTAGAATCGTGCAGGACATTTTATTAAATTAATTTAATTTTACTCCTTTAAAGATAATAGAAAAGGTACTGGTGTATTGAGTATAAAAATCGATTTTCTTTTAAGGTAAGATTTTGCATTGATTGTTATTTTGTATAATTTGCATTGTTTATAGTATTATAGTTCTATTATGTGATATTAACAAATAAAAATTTCTTTTAAGGAGCAAATCGGTCTATAGTTAAGGGGCTAGTATACCTACCGCAAAAGTGTCGTTCGTACTTTTCTAATATCTTATTTTTGGTGCACTTTAGAGAAAAATGTTATTCAAAAAAAGTTTTTAAAATAATATTGTTAACATCGAACTGTTTTTGAAATTTTGATTTTCTCAAAAAATTAAGATTTGAATTTTGGTTTTTATTTTTTTATTCAAATACCAAAACATTTTTGAAAAAAATATGAACAGTTCAATGTTGAGATTACATGTAAGAATACATATGATTTTTTTTTCAGAGCAAAAATCCTACGCATAGTAGAGTTATTAGAAAAGTACGATTTTTCGTAATGTTTACAAGTTACCATCACACGGATCAAGTGGGGAACGACGCAAGAGGCGCTACTAGAGCTTGCTACACTGTTACAAAAATTTCTGAGTTTCTGTAGATATAAAATTGTATTATGTATTTATGAATAACTCATGTACAAATAGAAATTTTATTATATTTTAATTTATTTATAAATATACATGTTCATTAAATATATGTATAGGTATTGACTAAAATCACACTCTAATTATTAATTTAATAATATAAATATAAAATGACAAACATCATAATACAAAAGGAAAATAATAATCCCTTTCACTGACGTGCAACTGCTAACTGCCGAGTATTTGTAAAAATAACTATAAACGTGTTGATTACAACAAATTTTATTTTGTTTATAGCCCAAGAATATTGATTACAGGAATGAATTCAATATACTTGCATTTTCCTAAGAAGCAAATATTTATGGTACAATAGAGGCTGTTGTAAGAATTTTTATACGTCTTAAGTATTAAATTTTTATAAATTATGTTCTTTATAGCCTCAAATTTGAAAATATCTATTTAATATTTTACAATTAATTAATTAATTAATCTTAGATTTTTCCCTCAATTTATCCCGACCGACGACAAAATTATTTCGAATTTAAAATGGCACAAAAATCACCTCAGTGGTGCAAGTTGATCACCGGTAAATTAATCGCTGGAAAATTGATCGGGAGGTTAATAGATCATCGATACACTGATCGCGTAGAAAATTGATCGAGGGAAAATTCATCGCCTGAAAATCGACCGCTAAGAAAATTGATGGCTAGAAAAATTGATCGCCAAAATATAGATCGCGTGGAAAATTAATTGCAAAAAATACTTTCACGAGAGGTAGAATATTTCCCGAGAAAAACTTCACATTCGATATTTTTAATTATTTTTATAAATATTTAATATTTATTTTAATGCCACATAAACGACAGTTGTCTGATATGTACTACTGTAATTTTAATAATTAGCTAATTTCTTGTTGATGCGTTTCTTGTGTTCACCGTTATTTTAAATATTCCGGTATTGCACTTGTGCAAATGCCCGGGTATACGCACAAGTGTAAATATTCACTGATATTCGATTGTCATTGGTCGAAAATCAAAAAATACTGTAACGTGATTGGTTGAAATTTTTCGAGTGAAACATTCATGAAAACCAACCCCCCCCCTTCACGTCGGAGTACATACAGTACGACATTTATAGCCAATAAGGGAACAGTTTGATCAACACTCTCGATATTTATATAAATAAAACTAGGCGATGTTAAACGTATGTACTACAGCTACTAAACTATTATTCACGAAAGATGACTATTCAAGGTCATTTGTGAGCCGTCTGATATAATATTACCTGTAGATAACTTCATTGCATTTCATATGCATAGGCGTGCAGTTTGAAATATTTATGGACACATTTTAACTGAAAAACTAAGAGTAATTCATTTGAAAATTATGTTTTTTCTAAATAATGCCTTTCTGAAAGATTTATTTTCTTCATTTATGTTTTTACAAAATATAAAAACATGGACTTAACTTATAAACCAAGGAATAATAATTTCATTTAAACTCCAACGCCACTGCTCAATTATTAGCACAGAGGGCAGTGTAGTAGATAATTAGGTATCTGTAATTCTACGACATATGTCATTATTATTTATAGTGTGTTAGAAAGTAATGCCACTATTTACGTATATCTGTCACACCACATAAATTAAATAGACATAGGTCAAATAATCTTTCTCTTTCTAATACAAAATGTTGCTAAGCTACTGCTATAAAGTAATGTGTATTCTTTCTTCGAACAAATGACCTTGAATCTTTCGTGAATAATACTTTAGAAAATACATAGTTGACTCGTCCGCCATATTGGTGCCAAAATCAATGCACTAAATTATGAAATAAAAGCGCATTTCTTATAAGTTTATGTACTAACTATTTTTCATAATTAAATATATCTTTCATATTTGCCATTTTATACTTCTTTAAAATAATAAAACAAGAAAAAATACGGTTCGTTAAGATTTTTGAGGTTAGAAAAAAATATATGATTTGGATTAATACCTGTAAAAATTATAACCATTTCTTAAATGAGTTGCACAATTTGGAGCAGAACAACCCGTTGTTATGGATAATTTCTATGATTAATAATGCTGTAACATTGATATTGCATGATTTAAGTGGCTCCACAATGGTGGACAAGTCAGCTGTAATTTATCTACTAGCTCTAGTATGTAATGTGACGTCACATTTTGTTTCAGATCACATGACTTTTTCAAAATATTACACAAATTTCAATAATTAAGAATTAAATCGTCTCGTACATCGTGCCATTAAAATCTCTGAACCTGATTTCCTACAGCAGGAGCTTGATCACATCAGACATAGTTTAATCCAGAAAAACTGTTAAAATCTTCAAATTAGGGTACTTCCGGTTGACCAATTATAACCAAAATCTAATCAGCTCTTCATATGGATGCAACGAAAAGGAATACGAAAGAATTATAATTTTTGGAGTTGTAGTATTAGAGTTATCGCAGACGAAAATTTTGTTACACACACACACACACACACACATCCACACACACACACACACACACACACACACATACAGACATCATCGTAAAAATAGTAAAATCGTATTCTAGGGACCTTAAAACGTGCTTATTCATTAAAAACTCACCACCGAATTTTTTGACCAAAGACAATACCTTCCTTACCTAAAGGTGACGGAAGGTAAAAAATTGGCGTTATTCAGTGGCTTGTATTACATCCTAAATATCTACGAAAACATAATTACTATCCTAGTAAAAAATAAACATATTTTGAAATATATAATTAGTAAACAAAGAATGTCATTACTTTTCCTTTCTTTGAAGTATTGCCTCTATGAGTGCTAATTTTTCCTTATGTCTTCTTTCGCGAGCTCTTTCTTTTTCCTCATGTATTTGGATATTTCACTATCGTCCTTTTTGTTCACTTTTTTTCTTTTTTACTATACTTTTCATTTCCCCGATACCTATCAAAAGTTTGGGTTGCAGGCTATCGTCCTTTGCTTTTATTTTATCTATTTCTGGTTCGTATTCTGGGTCCTTTCTTGTTGCACCAGACTCAGGATTTTCACAAAAAATTTTGTTTTTTCTCTTCAATACTGTCTTCAGCCTATTTTCACACTGTCCTGGTGTTCTCTTTATGGATAAAATTTCCTCATTGGCCCACATGACCTTTTTATTTTTAAATTTCTTAAAAGGTCCTATTTGATCAATATATTGGTCGTAACAGCAATCTGGTATCAGGATCTCCCCATTCTACAGTATAATATTAATATTACATATTTATTTCACAACCAAATATTTACCTTTCTGTGGTGTTTGTGGCGTCTCTTTTAAGGCCCATGCCTTGTAGTCCGCGTAGTATCTGAGACGCATCGGGTGAAAGAGGGAGGTAAGGAAGAGGCGGATCTTTACTGTACCCCTACCATATTTAATTTTATTGTCGTCTCTGTCACTGTATATTGCTATCTTTATCTTTTAGTTTATCCGGCTAGAGGAAAAGTGAAAGTGAAAATGTAATTCAGTTTTGCTTTAGACAGACATTGGGAATATGACAACAGATTGTAGGAAATAAGTAAAAAAAAACAATTTTATTTAACTAAAATAATTTTATTTGTTTCGATAAGACGGATTTTTGATAACCATGCCTTTGGGAAATTGTAGATTTATTATTTCGGGTAATAAACAATCAAAATAAAATTTATATAAATAATTGTTCATATTATTCTCCCAAAATGTCCTGTCACGTTTAATCTGTAAACAAAAAAAAAAAAAAATAGAAAAATAGTTACGCTTTATAATATAGTATTACCTTTTCATAGAGCATTCCTTTTGGTGTCCAGAATACAAAAATGCAATATAATTTTTCGGTAACGTGTAATTGACCTTGGACTTGAAAAAATTAATCAATTTCGTGTGCTTAAACTTTGTAAATGTAATTAAGTAATTCTAATAAAATAAATTTTGCATATTATGTACTTGACAATATTACAGCATTCTAATAGTCACACCCGTGAAATTATGGGTTGTTTAATACAGAGTCATTGGCACGTACGCATAAGATATGAATAAATTGCATATTATAAACATGTGGCTTCGTTTTACACAATGAATCACGACATCAATTTTCAATAAAAAAACAGAATTATTTTAGAATATGACAACTCGAAATTTATTAATAACCATTAATACCGATTTGTACATGTTTCAGTAATAAACTAATATAGTTGTTAAGAGAAATGAATAAACATTTCGTTTAAAAATCTGATAATAATTCCACGGCACACGAATCATGACATCATATTTCAATATAAAACAGAATTATTTTAAAATATGACAACTCTAAATTTATTAATAACCATTAATACCAATTCGTACATGTCTCAGTAATAAACTTATATAGTTGTTAAGAGAATTGAATAAACATTTCGTTTAAAAATGTGATAATAATTCAACGGCACACAAATCACGACATCAAATTTCAATATAAGACAGAATTATTTTACAATATGTCAACTCGAAATTTCTTAATAACAATTAACACCGATTTGTATATCTTCCAGTAATGTCAGTTTTCGCAATATTTTGAAAAAAACGCTGTAAATTGGGCCACTAGTGTGACGTCACCAAAGCTAGTTCCTGATTCGTTATAAACTCGTAGGCTCCGCCAGACACCAGTAGAGGGGGATCCCTTTGTATATAACGTCTTGTTGCTAGGCAACTGGCGATAACAGAACATCTATCTCTCTCTTTTCTATGTGTGGAAGTGAGAAAAATATTAAATAAGCAATGCACAGCACATGGCTATTTAATGTTTTTATACCTATTTTTAGATACACATAGTGCACCAATCTTATCATACAGAACCAATATTAAAAATAAATAAAAAAGGATTATTTAAGAGTATGAACACGCGAAATTTATAAATAACTTTTAATACAGATTTCTACAACTATCAACAATAAATGAATTTAGTTTTTACGAGAATTGAATAAACAATTTGTTTAAAATTGTAAAAATAAATCCACAACGTATGAATCACGACATCAAATTTCAATATAAGACAGAATTATTTTAGAATACGACAACCCAAAGATTGTAAGTAACCATTAATACCGATTTGTACATCTTTCAGTAATAAACGAGTATAGTTGTTAAGAGAATTGCAACACTTCATTTAGCACCATTCTGAAATCATATATGCATAAGGTCCCCGTCCACTTGGGCTTGACAAACTATTCCACCAGCGGCGCAGCCATCGAATTGTTTATTTCTCGTATATCAAAACTACTTTCTTTTTCATTTACGCAGGCACACACTAAATCGCCTTTCCCCGTACCCCAGTCTATCATTACAATGGGGTCATACCACATTTGCCAATTTATTTATTTTTTCTGAAAATACATTTAAAACTATTTACGAAAATATATATTTTATGACACATAAGTTTCTAGTTTTACAGAATAATTTTTTAAAGTTTATATAAAACTTCGAATGACGTAACAGAGCAGGATGGTAACAATCTTCACTAAATTATGAGCAACTTTGTTTTGATTTCAGTGAAATGGATTGGTCTAATTTATCTCATTTTGATAATGTTGATGAAGTAGTTGATATGTTCTATGAAATGCTCTACAAAACGCTGGACAGATCTGTTCCAAAATTTTCGAACGTGATATCTAATTTTCCAAATTGGTTTACACCTAGTATAAAATCTAACTTAAAGACCAAAAATTACTACAGAAAAAAATGGAAATCAACCCAGAATAACAAGTATTTTATTGAATTTAAAAGACTACGTGCGTTGGTTAAACTAGAAATTAAAGAAGCTTATAATTCATATATTCGATCTGTCGAAAGCAATATTAAAAATAACCCTGCTGAATTATGGAAGTATGTAAATATGAAGAACTTGTTAATATAAAAATGGGAAATGTTACATCGAAAATTCAATAGAAAATAAATTAGAAATTGCTAAAAAAAATTGGTTTGTGATACAATCCTCATCTTCTAACCAGATTCAGAATAACAGAGCAAATACAAGTTGTTCAGAAAGAGCATGATAAAAGTTCCGAGGATGAATATTATGTCTAAATTGTAATAATAACTTAAATAATTCAAAATAAAAATTAGAGCTTTTATGATTTATTAAATTGCCCTAAGGCCAAAAAATTATACTTTACGCCCGCAAATAAGGTTATAGATATGTAATTTTTGGCCTGCTCATTCAAAAATAGCATTTTTAACCCTAATAACATACATTAAAAAGCCTACTTTTAATAGATTTGTAGAAAAAAAATTTAATTCAGTTTGGCTTCAAATTTTTATAAAATTTATTGATATCTAAACTGTTTTTTTAGCAGAATTTTTCCTTAGTATTCCTTTATAGGCTGTCCTTATTTTATATGTTTCAGCTTCTTCCCACAGCATAAGATAGCATAGTTGGTTATTTTTAAAAAAAATCATGTAGCAATTTTCATTAGACTTATCTATACAATTGTTTTTTAGTTATTCTTTACGACGTTGTGGCTTGGAGATTTTGTATATTACATCAAATGAATGACTTGATTTAATTTTTATTGCACATGGATTTCCTGAATAATTGCGTTTAGATATCTTATTGGAATTGTTTTACGTCAGTACAATTTTACACTTAAACAGTTATATCTCACGTTATATCACTTTGTAATTTAACATAAAATTAATTTTAAAGTTACTAAAATATAAAAGGGTTTTATTTGTCTTGTGCCATTTATATAAATATATATTAACCTTGTAATATCAGTTTCTTGCAACAAATATTGTCTTTATAACTATTAACTTATTCTGATTTAAATAATTTATAATTAGTTACAATTTATAAGACGGAGTGTACTTTTTAAATTTGCAAGCGCGCGAAGTTGATACGCGCCAACTTCATGGGCTAGATTTGTACGTTCTGAAACAGTGCTTGGCAGACGATGTACAGAGCGATCTGTGTACATGGCTAGATTTGTATGTTATGCCGCAGTGTTTGGCAGGAGATTTATAAGGCAATCTACGTACATTATGACGGAGCGTGTGTTCCCCAGGTATATAGGTATATGTATGTCGCGTTACAATAGCCAATAGGAAAACAGTTTGTCCACCACTTACGTTACTTATATAAATAAAAGTAGGCGATAGTTTGTCACATGTTAAGCTGTATGAACTTTGACGCAACATTCTGTTTCAGATCAAGTGACTTTTTAAAAATATTACGCAAATTTCAATAATTAATTTCTAAATATCTAATGGATATTTCAAATTTGAGGCTATAAAGTACATATTTTTAAAAAATTTAATACTTAAAACATATAAAAATTCTTGCAACAGCCTTTATTGTTTGTACCATAAACATTTGCCTCTTCGAAAAATGCTAGTATGTTGAATTCATTCTTGTAATCAATATTCTTTGGGCTATAATCAAAAATATCATTTGTTGTAATCAACACGTTTACAGTTATTTTTGCTAATACTCGTACAGGCAGTTGCCAGTTGCAAATCAGTGAAAGAGATTATTATTTATCTTTTGCATTAAATTGTTTTTAATTTTATTTTTATATTATTATATAATATTAAATTATAGTAATTAGAATGTGATTTTAGTCAAAACCTATTTATTTAATGAAGATGTATATTTACAAATAAATTAAAATATAATAAAATTTCTATTTGTACATGAGTTAATTCATAAATAAATACATAATATAATTTTATACCTACACAAACTCAGCAATTTTTTGTAACAGTGTATCAAGTTCTAGTAGCGTCTCTTACGTCGTTCCCCACTTGGCACGTGTGATGGAAACTTGTAAACATTACGAAAAATCGTATTTTTCTAATAACTCTTCTATGAGTAGGATTTTTGTTCTGAAAAAAATCATATGTATTCTTACATACAATCTCAACATTGAACTGTTTACATTTTTTTCGAAAATGTTTCGGAATTTGAATATAAAAAAAAAACAAAATTCGAGTATTAATTTTTGAGAAAATCAAAATTTTAAAAACAGTTGGATGTTAACAATGTTAAGCTAAAAACTTTTTTCGAATAACATTTTTCTCTAAAGTGCACCAAAAATAAGATATTATTTTATTTTTTTTACCAGTAAATACCTGTAAGGTTGTTAAAAATGCTTTATAGTCATTTATATGAACCCCTACATGAGGTCATTGCAAATTCCTTAAAAATTATATGATTTATTATTAGGATGCAGTCAAAATAATACATTATATATTTAAATAAAATGAGATAGGGTATATTGTAAGTTACATTTTAATATGTTTTATCTTTGAGGTGACTCTTGGTAATTGCCCACACGGTACGAATATGTCAGGATCATTAACGATATCTGTGAACAGAGCAGATTAGCACATCCAGCAATATGCCGTGATGATATATTTATTTTATTTATAAATAAAGTATGTTGTGACGATGGTCACTAGATTTGGATTTAATTTTCGTGTTTAGCATTGTAGTCTTGTGGTTAACAAGTTAGTTTTTTTTTGCTAAAGTTAATAAATTCAAATCGAGGTTCAAATCCCACCAGTAAATAATAGTTTTACATTTTTATTATTTCGTTCTAATTAAAATTATGCATATAAAGTAATTGTTTGGTTATATTATATATCGTTTGTTGTAAAATGAATTGTTGTATTATAGTTTAAAATTGCTAATGTTTATAAATTTGTTGTTTACCAGTCAGGTACCGCGTAGTCGAGTTAGCATGCTCGACCAGCTTGCTGAGGATCGTGGGTTCGATTCCACCTGAGTTTGCATTTTTTAATATTTTTATTTCAAATAGCAAGTATTTGCAGGATTATTAGAATCATGTTTAAACTTATTTTCGTATTTTTAACGGTTTTTCGGGGTATAAATACGGGTCCAAACGACAGTTTTATTCAGAGAGAGTGTGTGCTCACTCAAGAGAGCGTTAGCTCTTCACCGAGTCTGTGCTCTGTCGAGGAGACGGTGTGTGCGTCTTCCGCGAACCTGGTGAGTGCCGGGCGAGCAGTTTGTCGGACCTTGGCTGCCTCTGACTCAGTGCTGTTGGTGTGTGCCGGCAGCTCGTGAAAGAGTGCAGAAGGTGCATCGTACGGCTACGGACACCGCCGTAGCCGGATGTTAAAGCTAGTGGAGTTTACCACTGTTTACTGTAATCGCGTTTGTCAATGAGTGTTGGTGTGTGTCGTCAACATGGCTCCGTTTCGAAATCGCAATTGTTAATGAGTGTTGTCAAGTGACAACACTGTTACCGTTTTGCTTTTCTCAACTTTGGTGTGTGCCATTGTTGCCCGTTCATTGTTGATCGTTTCTCTTAATAGTCTAAATGCTTTTTCTATAAGGACGCGAGTTGCCGAAAATTTATGATTATAATTAATTTTTTCTGCGGTTAAATTACCATAGTCTCTATATGCATCACCCGGGAGATTAAATTCTGTCTTTTATAAACACATCTATAAATTTCCTATCTGCACCGCAGATACCTTGTAGAGTTAATGATGTTAAATCATGCCGGTTTACATAATTAGACTTAATTTTGTTGGCCGGAGATCGCATATTTATTTAACTTCCGTCGATACATCCGACAACATTTGGAAAATTGACTATCTAAAAGTATACATAAATAAATTAATACTTAAAAACCGAACATAACTATGTACCGATCTTACACGTTCAAATTTTTCAGTTGCTTCCAACAGCTCATCATCAGTTGACGGATATTTTATTATTTGGGGAGCAAAGTCAACCTAACGCTCCTTTATTTTCAATATTCATCTCTGACGTTTGATCAGCGATATTGCTCTGAAAAAGTCGCTCGACCGCAAGAGGTCGAGCAGAATATTCTGCTCGCAGGGTTTTGTGTTCTCAATCGAATACGATGCGAGATGCTCGCTTGCTCTAACTGAAATACCCAATCGAATACAGTTGTTGCTCGCAGAGTGACCTGAGAGCAGTAGCGAGCACCGAATCGAAAACGATCTTATTATATACAGAGGGGAGGGTCCGTTAAATTGGGGCAAGGTTGCCCCGTTAGTATGCCATTTTAAAGATGTCGAAAAATTCATTTGTATTTGTTGATATTGATTTTATAGGGTAAAAACAATGATTGTGGCAATGAAACAAATGAAAACATATTTATTTTTTTTATTTTCATTTCTAATTTCCTAATTTAGATCTGAATTTTTATTCGGTTTAATTAATTTTAATATTGAAAACGAAATTAGAATATAGTGTTTCAGAGCTGAATAAGTTAAAAATATTAGTGAAAATGAAGAACATAAACATATGACAATATTTAACTTATTATTTCTTTTGTTTCATTGCCACAATCATTGTTTTTACCCTATAAAATTAATAATTGTTGCATTTTTGCTGTTTGAAACAAATGAATATCGTTTCAATGGCTTAACTTTCTAATATGGCGTCCATAATAAAAATAATCATAACTTTAACCTCATAACTCGATATCTAACAGTGATAAAAAAAATTGAGCATAGTCGTTCGAAAATGTTTTGCACTTATAAATTTAAAAGATCACATTATTTCAATAAATTCAAACTGATTTCTTACGTTTCAAATATACTTGAATGAATAATTATCTTTTTTCGTACGCGTCTGAATTATAATTCTGCTTTATTTTAGCAAAAATTTGAAAAATTAACGTATTTTATGAAATTTGTATACTGTATAAAATATTAAAATAAATAGCTTTCCTTCACTGAATGTTTGTTAAAAGCAAAATGTACATTTTGACTACAAGGTCATCATCAGTTGTGTACTGGTACATAAATACAAAAACAGGGGCTTTTATATTAATTCTGAGATATTTGGCAATTCAGGAAATCCCAGGTATCTGGAAAGTGTTTGTGAGGAGCATTGCTTTCAACATTAGGGCTTTCCTTAATTTTACAGTCGTCAAAGTACAGTTACGATACGTATATTTGTTTTCTAGTTTTGACAAATTTTAATAAGTTGTCTAGTGGAGAAAGTATTCACTGTATTTAATAGACAATCTGCAAATTTATTCATGTGTATGGCTTCCAGTGTGTTTATATTTTTCTTTTCTTTACATTTTTGGATACATTCTACGTCATTTATTGAAACTATGGCCTGTATTATGATTATGTAGTGCAAGAGAAGAATACCAGGTGTTTTTATTTTTGATATAGTTCGTTCAATCTTTTGCTTATTTTTCTTTTTGTCTGTCCGATGTAGGTATCTTTTGTCGCAATCTTGGAATATATCATACGCCCGAGATTTTAGTGGATCTTTTTGGAAAATTTGTGTTGTAATTTATTACTTTCCAGATACATGAGATTTCCTTAATTATCTAACATCCCAGGACTAATATAAAAGCCTGTGTACCAGTACACAACTGGTGATGACCTTGTAGTCGAAATGTACATTTTGTTTTTCATAAACATTCACAAAAAGAAAGCTATTAAAATAAAATACTACCCATTGCTGGGTGTGCCAGTCTGCTTTGTACACAGATTTAAATATATTTATTTTAACATTTTATACATCCTTCACGTAACTCAAAAGTTATCAGTGGCGTAACTAGAAGTCCAGTCGCCGGGTAGCAAAACTTTTACTACCGCCTATTAATATTTAGTAAATGTAAATTCAAAGCACACAAGTACACAAGGCTTAACATACTTGCATATATTTATATATTACCTTAACACGTATAGTTTCTTCTTATAAAAAGCATATTAGTATTTTTATAAATGTATCACTGCCAATATCCCGAGAAATATCCATCTGATCAAAAAATATTCCGTATCCCCAACCGCTCGAGGGGACAACTTTGTAATCATAATTAGGAACCCCTATTTCTTTATTTCAGATTCGGGTAGATTGAAAAATTGACAAAAATTACTTGACCGTTTTCTCTAAATTCTCGACACATTTTCTTAAAGCGTTTGACGGTATCGATCCGATCTACAGGCGTTTCTCGCCCTCTGCGACTTTGTTTACTATAAAAATAAAGCAAAGGCGTAAAAACTAATTTAATTGAAAATGAAAATTTAAATATTTTTCGCGAATGCATCACTAATCTTGTCACTTAAGCGGAATTCGGAAATGTCAGTTATATTACATATTTAAAAGATATTTGCGCTTTCTTCTTATTTGCTTATAGCGCTTTGGCCGCAACCCCTGTTTTTACGCCACTGAATATTTTATTATGTATACACTGTATGTCCTCGAATAGAGATCAAAAGGATTTTTTAAAAATTGTCAACTGTTTTAAAATTTGTAATAAATAGAAACAAATGCATAAGGCTGTATTCTGTAATTTGCTATGTTCATTTTAACTCTTTTAAACATAACTAATAGAAATAAATTTATTACCTGTCATTTAATTTTTTGTCCAGGGCCGGATGAAGGGTTTTACGAGCGAAATAAATTTTGGCATCCTTTTCTTCTGACGAAATAATGTATAGGGACTATGCACGAAAAGGTGTGGGTAAGATAAGAGCTGTTTGATTCTGATTTTTATTGGATAATAACGGGGTATTCCTAACACTCCGTTCTTAGTACCTATTTTTTTGAAAATAAACTTAAATTATTTCAACACATTAAACAAATCCCATTAATTTGTACTTGGTTATCTATTGATGAGGAATGCATAAATCATAAAAAGTATTGTTAAAACACATGGAAGGTAATGTGTACTAAAGAACATAAAAGAACACACGAAATTCAAAGTTTTACTAGTTTATTTATTCAACCCTTCGACTTCACGGTTTTAGAAAGACTGCCCAAATATTTTATGTTATTTACTTTTTACACCATACTAACAATTAACAGTTATTTAACAACTTCCGTATTATATGACCTCACACTAATTGTTTACTTAATTTCAGTCATCCATGTACGCATAAGTACCTTTTCAAATCTAAGGCTTCCTAGAATTCTATCTATAAGCCTTTGAAAGGTAGAAGGAGAGTTTGCTAGCCCAAATGGAGTTCTAGCGAACTCGTAATGACCTTCTGGTGTTACAAAAGCTGTTTTATGTATTGAATCTGCAGCTACTGGAATATGATAATATGCTTGCGTCATATCTAGACATGAAAATTAACCTTTTCCCGCTAATTTACCAATCTGTTCCTCAATATTAGGCAATGGATACCTGTTGTAAAGTCCGGTATTTTGGTGACTGAAAAACAACCATTGAAGCAGCTGGCTGGAGACTAACACGTTTTGTTACTATATTTAATTTAAAGCTAAAGTTAGCTATGTATTGTTATTTTGTTAAAAATCACAGGCATCTGTAAAGAAAGGAATGCAACAATGAAAACCATCATAACGATGAAAACATTTATAACAAAGGTATAAACAAGTCGGTAACGAGCCAAGTAAAGGTTCGGACGTATTTTCAATTAGCTCCTCGAATCTTTTATCATTTTTCATTTTGTACTTCCTTTGGGCCTTAACATTTTCTTGATTCAAAATTAAATAAATTTCTATTGACATCGTGTTGTTACTGAGTAGCGGGGCAAAATTTATGTTTCAGAAAGTGTAAGTGTAAAGTGCATTTGTGTTTGTGCTCCGAGACCGCTGTTGTACTAAACAGCGGACAACCCTAGTCAAGTCTACAAATCGGACCGACCGTGCTGTCGCCACTTGGCGGCTTTCATCCGGCGAGTTACGCCCCACTTGTATATTGTCCTCTTCTCGGCTGCTTCCCTGGTTGATCCTGCCAGTATCCAGTCCTGCGCCCTTTCGTGTCGTCTCTTTGCCAGCCTCACAACCAAGTGAGGCTTTTTGTTTCCTGAACTTCCCGCCTTATTGAATATGGCCGTTATCGCTTCTAGACCAGTTACGTCTGCTATTTATCCTGTCGTCGAGTACCGTCTGCAGGATTCATCGTTATTCAAGTCCCGTCGAGCTCCTGCCTCCTCGTCATATTCCGTTTCTCCTAGTCAAGGTCAGTGCTCCTTTAATGGTTTTTAGATAGTCACCACAATCTCAACTTTGCGAGCTTTCGTTATTTACTATTTAAAATCTATTGGTCCTTCGAGCATTTTACATAATTCTACACCTGTCTTTAACAGTGTTGAAATTTGGTGCCCAATAACCAGCACAGGTTTGCTTAGTTTTAACAAAAGCAGTTTTATTTGAAAAAGAAAGTGAATACAATAATTGGCTTCAAAAATACAAAGTAATTTGAAAAACCAGATACGCTATAATAAGTGACGACACCTGGAATTACAATGATCAGATCAGGCGTCGTAAAAACAAATTACATTTGATTTCGGTAAATAAATAATTATCTGGTACGTATCGCACAATACTTGACGAGCTTTTCTCAAGTTTGGAAGGCCGGATGACAAAATTATAGTGTCGAATTAGACCGATTTTGCGACTCATAGAGAAAACATACAAAATGTCAAGTTCACCTTGTTGCTGCTATGACGGAAACGGAAGTTTAACAAGAAAGAACGCGGTACATAAATTTGGCTCGGTGCCAACCTCAGGGTACAAAAACTTCCAACACCGTATTCGCACTAATAGTTTGAGTGCCGATAAAGAGGAATTCTGTATGTACGATTGTGGTAAAAGAAGATAAAGATTAAACTTCAACACTCCTCCTTAATGATTAACTTCATCAGATCGGTAAAGTTCTTACGATTCAGGGGTTTGGTCAGGGTATCAGCGAGTTGATCCTGACTTCTGACGTGCTTCAATTCAATGGTCATCCCTCTGTGTTGCTGGATAAATTTACTGGGAATTTCGATATGTTTCTTCCCTTTCGTTTCCATCGTATTTTGCAACATCAAGATGGCCGACTGGTTGTTGACAAACGGGGTAGTTGGGAGACTCAGGTCCAGGAATCCAAGCTCATTCAGGAGTCTCCGTATCAAACAGATATCGTCAATGGAGGAGACGGCGGCTCTGTATTCAGCCTCGGCTGTTGACGTTGCTACTAGTCGCTGCTTTTGAGTGCACCACACTATTGGTCCACCACGCACAACGAGTATGCCACTCGTGGAGTGTCCTGTCTCGCGATCGCCACCATAATCGGAGTCAGAGTAAGCATGGAGTTGGCGGTCTCCGTCAAAGAAGACTCTAATGGTCGGTCGTTGATCAAGTTCTCCTGTTCTGTCACCATTCCTTTTTCGATAGGCTATCTTGCTGGTATACTTCGGTTGACTGACACTGATCCCGGTCGAACTGACTACTACCTGCATTCCCAGATATTCTAGAGTTGTGGATGGCTCAGTCTTGTAGGTAATTTCCACTTTGTGACTCAATTTGGTTAGGAATTTGAGAATGACAGTCTCTCCCTTCCCAGCCACCAAACCGTCATCTACAGAGCAACGATGAGACTTGTCCGAATTGTATAAGATACAGGGATCATCGTCGGAGCAGACAAAAATTATCTCACTCAAGTAACTAGACATCTTCTCGTTCCATTGTTTGGGCGGTTATTTCAGACCATACAAGCTTTTGTACGATCTACAGACACGTTTTGTTTCATCGTGGAACCCTTCAGGTTGAAACATGTAAAGTTCCTCGGACAGGTCGCCGTATAGGAAGGCAGTTTTGACGTCGAACGTCTTCAACTTCAACTTCACAGAAGCTGCCAAACTAAGAAGCAGTCTTATCGAAGAATGACGTACAACTGGGCTGAAGGTTTCACTGTAGTCTATACCTTGGCGTTGTTCGAACCCTCGAGCTACCAGTCGCGCTTTCAGTCTACTATCTTGTTTCTCCTTCAGCACCCAGCGACAAGTCAATGGCCGGAGGCTTGACCAATTTCCAGGTTCTCATTTTTTGTAGTGAATTGAATTTATCAGACATCGCAGCACGCCAACCTTCGTGTGCCAGAGCATCCTTCACGGAGATATCGTTGGTCTCTCCTACCACCGCAGGATTGGCGTAGTTTCCTTTCCGTGAACTACTCATGTCGTAGTCTGAAAACCTCGCAGGTCTGGAAATTTTCGAGCGGTCGCCGAGTCTTGAAGTTTGTTCTGTAGTTCCTTCTACTCTACTTGCAGGTACACTCTGGGCTCCTGATGTCTCCTTTCTCGTTGGGCATGGCTCTTGTGAATTTTTGTCGCATTCTTCGTATTTCTGCTCCGAGTCTGGTGGGTCATTCTCAGGTTCTACTTCGTCGGTGATGATTTCTTCAGGGTATTCGGCTATATAGTGTTCCAATGTTAAGCTGGTCTTCCCTCCTTTGGTTTCGATGTCAAATATAACATTGTCTGAACAGACAACGTCTCGGTCCTCAGTCACGTATATCCGATAGCACGGCGAGTTCGTGTCGTATCCAACGAAGACGCCTTTCTTGGATTTGGGATCGAGTTTTCTTCTCTTGTACTCAGGAATCAGTACATAGCAGGTACAGCCGAAACTTTTGAGGCGATCTACTTTGATTTTCCGTCCTAACCAAAGTTCTGCAGGACACTTTCCTTTCAGGGAACTGGCTCCAGTCTGGTTGAGTGTGAGGACGACATAATTTAGAGCCTCAGCCCACATGTTTTCCTTCAGGTTGCTTTCGTGTATGATGGTTCGCGTCAATTAAACCACGGTGCGCATATCTCGCTAAATCCGACCGTTTTGTTGAGGAGTATATGCATTCGATTTCGCGTGAAAAATACCAAGATTTTCTATCAGGTTTTTCGTCCTAGCAGTCTTGATTGCGATACCATTGTCCGACATCAAGCACTTCACTTTCCTATCAAGCTGATTTTCTACTAGTTTCGTGAAGACGTTCAGTTTTGTCGCAGCCTCATCTTTCGACTTCAGGAAGAAGACGGCCCGATAATGAGTGAAGTCGTCTCTGAGAAGTAGAAAATAGTTGGCCCCGCCCAATGACGTAACATTCATTTCTCCATGATCCACAAGAACAAAGTCTAATGCGGCTTGAGCAGTCTTGGGGTTGTTTGGGTGCGAGATACGATGGTGTTTTCCGTAAACACAGCTCTCGCATAAGTGGTCCCCCCAGTCATCCTTGTACACCATTTTTTCTCTGTCGAGTACACTGTTGACTTATTTTATGTTCTGGTGCGCCAACCTGTGGTGCCAGGTCTTGAGGCTGATTGCTGCCAGGCACTTCTCGTTTACTTCTCGGAGAAACATCATTTGGAACAGGTCGTCAATCCGCTTCCCAACAGCAACCATCTCCTTTCCGTCCATGGGGAGAAAAGTAGATTGCTGAGCGTTGGCGATTTGCTTGTAGCCTTTGTCTAACGTCTGTGCCACGGACAATAGAACCAGAAGGACATCCTTCAATGTCACCTTCTCCCAGATATCCCTCAAGTTCCACGTCGCCTACTCCAGTTCCTCCGAGTTTGGTTGCATCCCCAATTATCACGTTCTCAGGTTTTTCTAATTCCTTGAAATTTATCAATCAGTCCTTCCGAAAGGACATGTGCTGTGTAGCGCCGCAGTCCTGCACCCAGAGATCGGAGCTGTTGTATTTACTGTTGTTATTTTCAATGCTGACGGCGGAGAGCCCAACGGTGATCAGCGCTCGGCGACTCGAGTTTCCAGACGAATGACTGTGACTTGGCTTTTTGCTTTGTTTGCCATTTCCTTTTTCGGGACAAGTCTTTTGCAAAATGCCCCACCTTTTTACAAATGTTGCAGGGATATTTTGACTAGAACACGGTTTACTTCTACAATCCCTTTTAACGTGCCTTCTCTTACCGCACTTGAAGCATTCAATCCGAGAAGTGTCCTGACGATTTTCTTCGGGAGTTGATGGCCACTTCTGCTTGGCTATGAATGCGTTGTAACTTTCCTTGCTGCAGTCCCACTGGTTTACATTCCAGTCAGATTTTGGTGATTTCAGGTGTACCAACAAAATAAACTGTCGTTTCATGTCAAACATTCATTTTAATTATAAAATACATAAAACTTCGACGTTTTTGGGCAAAATACCTAGACATAGTTACTTTACAACTTTTTACCGCCAATCTACCCATATAGGTCACATAACGTGGATTTCAAGTACACGTATGCTTTGTAAGTTCTATATATAATAATTGAAAAAAACAAGGGCGAAATAGCCTTCCTTGACACAACTATATGTCGTCAACGGGATGGTTCTATTAAACATAAGTGATACCGTAAACCTACCTCCACTACGACTACATCAACTTCAAATCCAATCCACGCATCTGAAATCAATGTCGGTTGCTATCTCACAACCAGAGCATTGAAGCTCACTTCACCCGAATACAGAAGCACAAGTTAAACAAATTTTATTAGACAATAATTACCCCAACAGAACAATAAACAAAAGACTAGCGTACTCTTGAACAGAATTTAACAAACGTTTTGTAAATTCCTCGGATATGTGTGATATCGCGCCACATAAAATACTATAGAATTACAAACAAATATTTAATTTGGCTAAACAAAACTAAATGAACGATAAACAAATAATTGCCACTTTTAAATAATAAACAAATTTTTAACCCAAACAATATCCTAAAGATACGTCATAATAAAACTAAACAAATAAAAAAAATTGTAAACGAACGAATGCCAACTTTAAATAAACAATATTTTAAAGAGGTGCGGATGATGTGAAGTTGTCCGCACCCAAACATTTTTTTTTTAAGACATACTAAACCTGAACAAACAAAAAAATTGTCGAAACAAATGAATGCCATATTTTAAATAAACAATTTTTAAATGAGTGCGGACAGGTTCACGAGCGTGAGCGTGTACTCTTGAACAAAATTAAAACGTCAACCATTTAAAACTGTAAAACAACTATTCAGCTTTTTAAAATAGAAAACATATAAAATGTCAAAAATTAATACAAATTCCCTGTAGAAATCATACAAAAACTTACACATATTCAAAAAGACTTAACAATAATGGAACCTGGACACACTTTCGACTATGAAGGAGTAAAAATTCTAGATCAAGAATCTTTCCTTCATAAACGTCTTATACTAGAAATAATGAAATTATATTCATCGTTGCTGGCCATTTTATTTAAATAATAAACAATTACTATAATTACAGTAATATATTTATTTCATTTTCTACATAAACAAATCAACCATTACAATTGAAATTGTAAAACAGTTTATTTACAAGAAAAGAAAATATTTAGACCTTTACGTTTGTGCATAGTTAATATAAACATTTACCCATATTTAAGTAAGTGCATGTATTATTTACTTAATGTGAACTCTTCCTTGATGAGCAGAGGTTTAACGAACCTTTCCCGTAAGGGCTCTTATTATTGCAGTCTTTATTTTTGGATCTTCAATTTCCTCCTTAATTTCTTGTAAAATGTTTGACGCTATTTCTTCAGGAGTTATATTTTGATGTATTCTACTTCTACGACCTTTAATAGCAGCGCCAACAGCAGCTCCAGCAGCTCCAGCAGCTGCATATTTTGCAGCTGCAGTAATACCTGCTACGATAAATGGAATAAAAAAAAACCGTTTCTGACGCACAACTCCACTATTTCCTGGCTGAGGTATTTGAAGTTCATTTGCAACATATTCAGCACTGTTATCACTTTCATCTTTGATTATAAGTTGCTCGATAGCTGGCATTACTTGACTACAGCTAATTAGGTAGATAAATAATATCAAATACATGTTTTCGTTTTCGCTTTTTAGTTCTTGAAACGAACAGATCTTGTGCACTGATTTATCACACATGTTCTACTTCTTTTATAGTACAAACAATGTAAACAGTTTGGTAGTTTATATTTTTGTAATGGCGATAAGCAAGTAATGTAACCAACATGATTTATAACGACAAAATATAAATCGAATTTGAAAAAATTATAATTTTACAAATATTTAGAATAAACATTTTCACATAATTTGTAAAATATGTAAAAATAAAAGTTTTTTTAACAACCACCTTTTTGGGTTCCCCAAGGTTGAACAATCCTTCCTTTTTAAAAGGTCGATGCACCAATCTCTGTTTAGGGTAGGAAAACCTGCCTCACTCCCAGGTAGACACGATGTGATGTGACCTTTCATATAATGGGATGTAAATGCCCGCAAGGGGATAGTTTACCTAGATCAAAAATTTTATTTCAGAATAGTCGTAACTGAAGTGTGGTGGTATGTGGGGAAATGTTTGGCTTGCCGCATATAGATACAATGTTAATATATATTAGAATAAATTTTCTCCCCTATCACCAACTTGTAGCGTAAACCCAGACAACCGTCCTTTCCCACTGTACAATATTTTGTTGTGCATATTGAGAATTGCGGGAGTAAATGCTGGCCCAATATAAATATAACAAAACTCGGCCCGAATTTTCCAAATATGACTCTTGTATAAATATAACAACAATAACCTAGCTTAACGCACAAAATTCAGCCCGAATATAGTGTTGTTGCAAGAATTTTTATATGACATCTAAGTACTAAATTTTAAAAGATATTGTTCTTTAAAGAGCCTCAAATTTGAAAATATCAAGAAATATTCACAAAATCACGATTATTTGTTAATTATTGAAATTTGTGTAATATTTTGTGATCTGAAACAGAATATGACGTCCCGGTATACTATTATTCACGAAAGATGACTATTCAAGGTCATTTGTTCGAAGAAAGAATACACATCACTTTACAGCAGTAGCTTAGCAATATTTTGTATTAGAAAGAGAAAGATTACTTGACCTGTGTCTATTTAATTTATGTTGTGTGCTAGACATACGTAAATAGTGGCATTACTTTCTAACACACTATAAATAATAATGACGTATGTCGTAGAATTACAGATACCTAATTATCTACTACACTGCCCTCTGTGCTAATATTTATCCAGTGGTGTTGACGTTTAAATCAAATTATTATTCCTTGGTTTATAGTTAAGTCTATGTTTTTGAATTATGCAAAAAAATAAGTGAAGAACATAAATCTTTCAGAAAGGCATTATTTAGAAAGAAGCATAATTTTCATATAAATTACTCTTATTTTTTCAATTAAAATAATAATCCTAAATATTACAACCATTACAGTTTATTGCGAGCTACGATAAAAAATAAATTAGAATATTTACTCTCGGTCGAGAATAATATAATTAATGAACCCAAAAAACTTTGGAGCTACCTTAGCAACAAAAAATCTGATATGGCCAGCACATTACCTTCCGCCAGTTATATGAGGCATTTACGAAAATTCTACGTGTGAACTGTTACCGGTAAACAGGTGCTTGCTAGGTTATAGCTACCGGAATCGATATTTTAACTTTTAAGAACGCAAGTGGTAAACAGGGTAGATCCATAACTTATTAAAGAAAATAAAATTTGAAACAGGTTAGAAATTTGATGTAGTTAACCATTGACCTCTATATACAAAATGGATTGGAGGCTTGAATAACTTACGTGTATCCACTAAGAATACCACCCGCCTGACTGGTGGGTTATCTATCTCTCTCTACCTCTCGTGTATAGTTGAACCAAGCAGATACTTGTATGATCACATTTTATCATTTTTTAATGAGAAAGTATTTGTAAATATTGTTGATTATTATAAATAATAATTATTATAACTTGTCATTGATATTTGAATATTTTTTCTATTTTCTACATTCCACCCAAGACAGGCGTAACAATTCTTTTTCTTTATTAGTTTTTCATATTCCAAAATTAATTTATATATATATATATATATATATATATATATATATATATATATATATATATATATATATATATATATATATATATATATATATATAATCACAAACTGAGTAAGTCAATGTTATTGTAGAAGGTGCAAAATATAAAAAAAAAGTAGAAAGAACTCATTTTATAAGACTTTCTTTCGCACTTGTCAATAAGAAAACTCGCTAACGTTCGTTTTCTAAATTTTGACGCGTGCGAAAAAAACATGTCTTATAAAACACGTTCTTTAATATACTATTTAAAATCTAAACGGGGCGGCGTATGGCTTTAGAAAAAATACTTTTCATACAAAATATAACATAATTTTATCTACACATACATCTGTTTTCGAGTTGGTCACTTTTTGTTTATAATCACTCCTAAAATCTTTAGCAATAATATTCAACTTTATATAATATTATCTATTTATCTTGACATGTTTTTTTTTCTTATTTTGTTTAGAATAAATGACTTGTTTTCTAAATATTTTAAAAATATAATCGCATTTCAAATTTTATTTCTAATTCGATTTATATTTATTGGTCATAATTCTTCTTTATCATAATATTGCGAATTAAAAATTATTACACGGCTTACATTATTTCTAACATAAAATTCATACACGTATACAAGCATACTAGGAAATACGTTCATTGATGAGAAATTCACTGCTGAATTATTTATAATAATAATAATAATAATAATAATAATAATAATAATAATAATAATAATAATAATAATAATAATAATAATAATAATAATAATAGTAATAATAATAGTAATACTAATAATAATAGTAATACTAATAATAATAATAATAATAATAATAATAATAATAATAATAATAATAATAATAATAATAATAATAATAATAATAATAATAGTAATAATAATAATAATAATAATAGTAATAATAATAATACTA
This sequence comes from Harpalus rubripes, assembly GCA_963082715.1. Lineage (NCBI taxonomy): Eukaryota > Metazoa > Arthropoda > Insecta > Coleoptera > Carabidae > Harpalus > Harpalus rubripes. The sequence goes on from CAUJCB010000411.1 coordinate 1,115,456, forward strand.
ATAATAATAATATTAATAATAATAATATTAATAATAATAATAATAATAATAATAATAATAATAATAATAATAATAATAATAATAATATTAATAATAATACTATTAATAATAATTATAATAATAATAATATTAATAATAATAATAATAATATTAATAATAATATAAATAATAATAATAATAATAACAGTAATAATAATATTAATAATAATATAAATAATAATATAAATAATATTAATAATAATAATAATAATAAAAATAATCCTAAGAAGAAATGATATATAAAATGAAATATAACTGTACTATTTATTTATTGTAGATACTTACCATATGTGGTCGTATATATAATGTATTACCTGTAAGGAGAATAAAGGGATAATAATAATAATATTAATAATAATAATAATAATAATAATAATAATAATATAAATAATAATAATAATAATATAAATATTAATAATATAAATAATAATATAAATAATAATAATAATAGTAATAATAAAAATAATAATAATATAAATAATAATAATAATAATATAAATAATAATAATAACAATAATATAAATAATAATAATGATAATAATATAAATAATAATAATAATAAAATAATTAATAATAATAATATAAATAATAATAATAATAATCTAAATAATAATAATAATAATATAAATAATAATATAAATAATAATAATAATAATAATAATAATAATATTAATATGAATAATAATAATAATAATAATATAAATAATAATAATAATATTATAAATAATAATAATAATAATAATAATAATAATAATATAAATAATAATAATAATAATAATATAAATAATAATAATAATGTAAATAATAATAATAATAATAATAATAATAATAATATAAATAATAATCATAACAATAATAATAATATAAATAATAATAATAATATAAATAATAATAATAATAACAATAATATAAATAATAATAATAATATAAATAATAATAATAATAATAATAATAATAATAATAATAATAATAATAATAATATAAATAATAATAATAATATAAATAATAATAATAATATAAATAATAATAATAATAATATAAATAATAATAATAATATAAATAATCATAATAATATAAATATTAATAATAATAATAATAATATAAATAATAATAATAATAATATAAATAATAATAATAATAATAATAATAATAATATAAATAATAATAATAATAATAATAATATAAATAATAATAATAACAATAATATAAATAATAATATAAATATTAATAATATAAATAATAATAATAATAATAATAATAATAATAATATAAATAATATAAATAATAATAATAATAATATAAATAATAATAATAATAATAATAATATACATAATAATAATAATAATAATAATAATAATAATATTAATAATATAAAAAATAATAATAATAATGATAATAATATAAATAATAATAATAATATAAATAATAATATAAACAATAATAATAATATAAATAATAATAATAACAATAATATAAATAATAATAATAATAAAATAATTAATAATAATAATAATATAAATAATAACAATAATAATAATAATAATAATATAAATAATAAATATAATAATAATATAAATAATAATAATATAAATAATAATAATAATAATATAAATAATAATAATAATAATAATAATATAAATAATAATAATAATAATATAAATAATAATAATAATAATATAAATAATAATAATAATATAAATAATAATAATATTAATAATAATAATGATAATAATAATAATAATAATAATAATAATAATAATAATAATAATGATAATAATTATAATAATAATAATAATAATAATATTAATAATAATAATATTATAAATAATAATAAAAATAATAATAATAATAATAATAATAATAATATAAATAATAATAATAATATAAATAATAATAATAACAATAATATAAATAATAATAATATAAATAATAATAATAATAATAATAATATAAACAATAATAATAATAATATAAATAACAATAATAATAATAATAATATAAATAAT
>CAUJCB010000411.1:1122500-1155702 GCA_963082715.1 Harpalus rubripes
ATAATAATATAAATAATAATAATAATAATAATAATAATAAAAATAATAATAATAGTAATATAAATAATAATGGACCCCAGCGGGATTCGAACCCACGGCCTCCCAATTTCTAATCGGGCGCTCTGAATTTTTCACAAATCCGTCTTCGTTTATATATTTAAAATATTTGATGGTAACTTTAAGTTACAGAAATTTCACTGTTGAATTACACCAAAACAGTCTTCTCTCATAAATAATAATAATAATAATATAAATAATAATAATAATAATAATAATATAAATAATAATAAAAATATTAATAATAATAATAATAATATAAATAATAATAATAATAATAATATAAATAATAATAATATAAATAATATAATAATAATGTAAATAATAATTTAGAAAAAAAAAGGAAAGAAAAAGGACATGGAAAAGAAAATAGTCAAACAATATGTTGTGGGAGATAAAGTATTCGTAAAATCTGTAAGAAATGAAGATATAAAATGGTATCCAGGAGTGGTCATCAAAATAAATTCCAAAGTAACTTATGTAATTCAAATGGGTTTAAAGACACGGTTCGTCCATGCTGATCAAATAAGACCAAGATATTGTGATGATGTTGAGACGCCAACGACTGACTTCGGTTCGAAATTTACAGATACATATTTAATGAAATATTCAAACGATTTACAGGCATCCACACTTCCTAATGTCTCAGAGCAAGAAGTTTCTACAGATCTGCCAGAGACCCCAGAAACAGAAGCAACACCCCAACCAGAGACTCCAGAAACAACAACCCTGCCAGAGACTTCAGAAACCATAACCCTGCCAGAGCCAGAGGCTTCAAAATCATTAACTACAGCAGAGCCTCCTTTACGACGATCAACCAGAATAAAGAAGCTACCCAATCGACTAGATTATACATGACAATCTTTCTAAGGAGGGAGAAGTGTTATAGATCAAGATACTTGAAAAGTTATACAGATCAAGACACTATATATGTTGTCAAGTGACGACATAAATAAAATAATTATGACATGTAACATACATAAATGCAATAAATATAAACCATTGTAATAATCAATATAAGCGTGCATAATATATAATATTTTTATAATACAATTTAAATGGTGGGGTATTGTTTTCCCTTAATTCTTTTATTTTTAGTACGACAAGAGATTCGTATTCCTTTAGTTATCCAGTAGATTGTGTGTGAAGTAGTTTTAATAACCCTCAGAGGAAAGGATTCTTCAAATATGGAACCGATATTATTTAGAAATTTTTCTGTAGAAAGTTTTACATGTAATTCGTGCTTCACATCGTCCCATTGAGTAACTTGAAATTTATTCTGAAAGTTTGTTATATTTCTTTGTGAGTAGATGCGTCTCCAAACTACAGTTTCAGTATATTTTACCGGTTTTTCTATTTGAATATTGCAAATTATACCTTCATGATCTGAGAGTGGATTGCTGATAACTTGATATGTGCCATGGATATCTGAGGAAGTTGCGTTGTTGTAGAAGATGTTGCAGTAATGCGTGTTGGTACGTCAATCTGTATTTATAAATTAAATGAAGAGAGAACTGACAAAATTTTTTGTTTTTCAGATGATGAAACTAGGAAATCTGTGTTGAAGTCACCACAAACAAACAAGCGAATAACAGGATGATGTATTTCATGTAAAACATGTTCGGATAGTTGTACGAAGGTATTGATATTACCGTTAGGTGACCTATAAAATACTAGGATGAATAAAGGTATGCTAAGACATTTCAGCTTTATTAAAGAAAATTCAAAGTCGTTTTCTTGAATGTGATGTGTTTAAGAAGAAATTTCGACGAACTTCAAGTTTTTCTTAATGAAGATACAAGTACCACCACGTATATATGTTTTTCTGCAGAAAAAAGAGGCTGTTGTAAAATTGGGGAGTTGTAGTACATTTAAATCTTCTGCGTTGAGCCAGTGTTCGTTAAGTAGGATGATTTCCGGATTGAAATTGTAAGTATTAAGAAATGCTTCGAGTTCGAGTGGTTTGTTTTGTAGTCCTTGAACGTTAAGAAAAAATAGATTAAAACTGTGGTTTTCGTAGGGGACGAAAATTATATGAGTTTTTGGCTCGCGAAGCTGAACTATTACTTTTATTATTAGGTTTTTGCCGAACAAATTGTTTTTCAGCGATATCTGCTACAGGCTGGGCTGAGGGAGATTTGTTTGGAGTGAGTGCGTTGACTTCTTTGTCCATATTATTATATTAATAGTAGTAGTAGCACCTACCTAGTGCAATACAGATGCCTGTAAGCGACTTGAATCTGCCCTCCCAAAATTTCCTACCTTTTTCTTACCATGTTCCTACCCTAAATCAACTCAAACAACTCAATTGGAGATTCATGTCGTGTATACGTAACGAAGTATGTAGGTATTGTCTTTAGTCAAGAAATTCGATGTTCAATAAGAACGTTTTAGGGTCCCAAGATTGCGATAATACTGTTTTCGGATTCGATAATAAAGATATTATTTTGTAACCTGTGTAGTTTTTAACAACTTCTTTATTTTAAGGGAGGTGCTGTTCTTGGTCAAATAATTCAGCAGTGAATTTCTCATGAATAAACGTATTTCTTAGTATGTCTGTAGGTATACGTGTGTTAATTTTATGTTAGAAATAATGTAAACAGTGTAGTAATTTTTATTTCGCAATATTATGATAAAGAAGAATTATGACCAATAAATATAAATCGAATTAGAAACAAAATCTGAAATGCGATTATATTTTTAAAATATTTAGAAAACAAGTCATTTATTCTAAACAAAAAAAGAAAAAAAACATGTCAAGAATAATAGATAATATTAAATAAAGTTGAATATTATTGCTAAAGATTTTAGGAGTGATTATAAACAAAAAGTGACCAACTTGAAAACAGATGTATGTGTAGATAAAATTATATTATATTATGTATGAAAAGTATTTTTTCCAAAGCCATACGCCGCCCTGTTTAGATTTACAAAATTAATTGTGGAATATGAAAAACTAAGAAAGAAAAAGAATCATTACGCCTGTCTTGGGTGGAATGTACAAAAACAGAAAAAATATCCAAATATCAATGACAAGTTATAATAATAATTATTTTTAATAATCAACAATATTTACAAATTAGATACCTACTAAATTTTATTCTTTAAACCAATATGCAGTTTTACAGTTAATTGTTATTAAAAAAAATTATAAGAATATTTTTTTCGTTTTCTTGTATCGCACTTAATAAATCTTTATTCTCTAAAAATTTACATATATTATTATCATAATCTTTATGAAAATTTTATTAATTTATTTCTTGTGTCTGTGCACACAGATTTGATTTTAGTAAATATTCTCGTGGCCGTACGCGGGTTCGATTCCGACCAACGCCAAAATTACTTATCAATGAGTGCCCGCGAGGTGACGCCTGGTAAACACCCGAATATGTCATTATAATTAATTACCGATTGTATCTTAGTTGATTTGGTCAATGACCTCCCAAATTTATTAAAGCAGAAAAGAAACACTGTGTTAAAAGCGAGGTAACACTTTAAGGCTGCTTCATTTTTAATATCACGTTGGCGCCCCCGTTCAGGCGCTCGCTTACGCAAACGATGGTCATGATTCAGGTTTTGCGTTAAGTTCATATCAAATCAAATCGTGCCATATGTTGTTCTCTGTAGATTAGATTAAATTTATTTATGCCAAATTGGCTTAGAATCTACATTTTCTTGATGACTTCTTTCATCCAGTCTTGTCCTGACCCTAAGTCGTCTAACAGAACCTTTTAATTTCTTCTTTCTTTCTGAACCTCTCTGCCTAAGTGTTTCCTCTTCTCTTCCGCATAGCCTGCACCTTCTCTCTTCACTTGACACCCAGTATTTGTTGTTTCTCTCTTCATTACTACATCTGAATCTGGCAATCATCTTGATATTTTACTTTTCGTCCAGTAAATACCGTGGTATTGACGTCGTTTGGATTGATTTGTACAGTTTATTGTAATTCGAATTTTTGATTTTACATTGTTGTTCTTGCTGTTAGCTCGTAATATGTGTTTTCTCCATTTATGCGTAGCCTCCCTATTTGTACTGTGGAATATCCATTTCTTTCGTAATAACTAAGAACGGCAACGCATATGACCTAGCAAGATACTAACATCTGTCTCTTTTTATTCACATAATTATTAACTGTGGGAACTACGATGAATCGCGCAGACAGCATTGCCAAATAGTACATTTCGCTGGTAACAAGCGTGCCCTTGTGTCCGGCTGCTATCAGATAAAACGTACAAGTAGTAGCAGTTTTACTTGAATGAGGAATAGTTTTGCTTTTCGAAATAATATCTAATATAAATATTTACGTATTATGTTAATGGGTTAGTGACTAATAATGACATCTGCTTACTACTGTTCATATAAAGATTTTTAAATTAAAGGAAATTATGTTCAGAGATGTCTTTTTTTATTTTCCTTCAAAGCCTGATGATCTGCGCGTACAAATTTGGAGTGAAAACAGTGGAAATTTAAGTTTGATGGATTTCCCACCAGAATTTATAATGTCAAGCGTATCTAACAAACGGAAATTATTGGTAAAGCATGCCGTTCCTTTTAAATATTTTAATAATTCCACTACTGACGACTGTACAAATTCGTCACCGAAAGAGTTAGTTGTCAAAAAAAATGTACTGTAATCGATGAGCAATACTACATTACACCCGAGAAACAAAATTACAGAAAAGAAAATGAGCCAGAAAGAAAAGCTATTAGAATAGAAAATTATTATAAACAGGTAGTCCAGTAAAACTAAATTTACGCAACAGTCAAAATTACTAAAAAGTTTAAAATACAATACAAGTTGCTGGCGTGTCAGATGACTGTTTAGTAGTAATAAATATGATAAAGCAGACAGCAGTGGACTTGAGAAGAAAAACTTATCATAAGTCACCGCCTCTCTACAACCATATGATATACAAATCGAAAATGGACAAATTATGAATTCAAAAGTCCTTTACGTCGTACATGTTTATTATTCAAATTGACATTTTTTCTGATTCGATGTCGACCTTTAGATATAAGATATTAGAATATTTCACAAATCATTCTTAATTAATTAAAATTTGAGTCTACTCATTACTGTTTATGTACCATTGTATATGTAATTGGGAACATTTGTTCCTGTTGAGTACTCATAATAAATAAATAAATAAATAAATAAATAAATAAATAAATAAATACATAAATAAATAAATAAATAAATAAATACATAAATACATAAATAAATAAATAAATAAATAAATAAATAAATAAATAAATAAATAAATAAATAAATAAATAAATAAATAAATAAATAAATAAATAAATAAATAAATAAATAAATAAATAAATAAATAAATAAATAAATAAATAAATAAATAAATAAATAAATAAATAAATAAATAAATAAATAAATAAATAAATAAATAAATAAATAAATAAATAAATAAATAAATAAATAAATAAATAAATAAATAAATAAATAAATAAATAAATAAATAAATAAATAAATAAATAAATAAATAAATAAATAAATAAATAAATAAATAAATAAATAAATAAATAAATAAATAAATAAATAAATAAATAAATAAATAAATAAATAAATAAATAAATAAATAAATAAATAAATAAATAAATAAATAAATAAATAAATAAATAAATAAATAAATAAATAAATAAATAAATAAATAAATAAATAAATAAATAAATAAATAAATAAATAAATAAATAAATAAATAAATAAATAAATAAATAAATAAATAAATAAATAAATAAATAAATAAATAAATAAATAAATAAATAAATAAATAAATAAATAAATAAATAAATAAATAAATAAATAAATAAATAAATAAATAAATAAATAAATAAATAAACACGTCATTCATAGCCAATAGAAAAACAGTTTTTCCATCACTTACGTTACATTTATAAATAAAAGTAGGCGATAGTTTGTCACATGTTAGCTGTATGAACTTTGACGCAACATTCTGTTTCAGATCAAGTGAATTTTTAAAAATTTTACACAAATTTCAATAATTAATTTTTAATTATCTAATGGATATTTTTAAATTTGAGGCTATAAAGTATATAATTTTTTAAAATTTAATACTTAAGACATAAAACAGCCTCTATTGTTTGTACCATAAACATTTGCCTCTTCGAAAAATGCTAGTATGTTGAATTCATTCTTGTAATAAATATTTTTGGGCTATAATCAAAAATATCATTTGTTGTAATCAAGATGTTGACAGTTATTTTTGCTCATACTCGTACAGGCAGTTGCCAGTTGCACATCAGTGAAAGAGATTATTATTTATCTTTTGTATTAATTTGTTTTTAATTTTATTTTTATATTATTATATAATATTAAATTATAGTAATTAGAATGTGATTTTAGTCAAAACCTATTTATTTAATGAAGACGTATATTTATAAATAAATTAAAATATAATAAAAATTTTATTTGTACATGAGTTAATTCATAAATAAATACATAATATAGAATATATACACAGGGTGGAAACCTACTTAATGTCATAAATTTAAGGGGGAGTAGTATGTATAACAGGATGCGAGGTACAATTTTGAATATATCTCTTTCCTGTTACCCGTTTAAAACGGTTTGTTTCAATACTTGACCCGCAAGTGAAACACTAATTTAATTAATGTAAAACTTAATTTGGATCAAGGGTATCACTGCCACCACCATCCGTGTTTTAAAAGTCCTCGGATAGCAGGACTCAATACAAAGAGTATGAAAAAGATTAATTCACAAAATAAACAATATTCACACGGAATACTTACTCTTCCGCAATAACTGAAAATACTTGGGAGAACTTTAACAAAATAAAACTGAGAACTGGTAGATGAACTTATTTATTTGCACAACAATAAATCGAAACAACAATACACGAACTAATGACTACTGATCGTGACGACTACAGTTTAAAAGACGGTACCATAAATGTAATTAAATTTTTAAAAGGGCGACCTCAGAATAAGCGTTAAGCTTATTGAATTGTTATCAGCGCTAAGTATTCAACACCAACTACCAAGAATCAAGTAATCTGTTAGGCTACTTACTTTTCATCACAGGTCGGCCTCGAATGAAGCACTTTATTATTAAACTAACACACTACTGAAGAAACAAAGAAAAATTATTAAATTTGTATTAACACTCTAATCAACTTGGGAGAACGCAGACTTCAACAATTACTTTAGTCACAAGAACAACAAAAATTTATAAGTCACTAAGATAATTAAAACAGCCGAATGGAAAAGAGAATAACGTCACAATCAACAGTCAGATCAAGACTCCTCGAGATGAGATCATCTCAAAACCATCTTTTCTAGATTTTCACCCCCCTTCCAACAAGGAAGTCCAACCCTCATACCCTTATTGGCTAACTTAAAAATTAACACGATATAATTGGTCAAGTAACTGGGAACATTTCGAGTGTTTGAGGGCAGAAGTGAATTCCTAACGGCGTTTCACATCGCCTCTGTGACAAAAGTTACTTAACCAAATTATTGAAATTGCTTTTCACCTGCTGAGATACATCCGTCTTTTCTAGCACTTTTCTTTTGTAATATTACACTTTTAAAAATACTTTTACAACACCCAATAATTTTCACAAAATGTCAAGAACTAAACCCATCCCAAAATCTAACAAAGACTTTAACTTCGAAAAGCAATTTAGAAATTTACAAAAAAAAAACCAGAATACTTTATAAGCATAAAAGTTCTGTACGCAAGATCCATAACTCATCTTGACGTCCGGCTGCAATAATTTAAACAAAAGGGTGCCGCTAAGCAAACGTGTTACAACTTTCGCTTTTCTCTTAAAATAAATTATATTCCTGAAGGGAATATAATTTATCAATTCCATCCATACACAGAGTACTGGCGATGGCTGAGGCTTCTGGCACGTGCCACGGGATACCTGGCATGGCCTGGACACCGCGTTGACTTTCACCTTTTGAAGTTGCTCGCTCGTCTCCCTTGTTGTGGCTACGCTACAATGGCCTCTGCTGGGCGCCTTTCCAGGCGGTCCTAAAACCATAAAACCCTCGGCAGAATCACTGGTCCTAATACTTTTACTATTACTATTCATGCAAATTATTATTAATTTCTTGTAAGTCATAATTGTCCGCCGTACCAAATAAAAACATTAATATGTTACCACCCACATTAATTAATCCGCGTTTATTTAATACTTAATTCTCTACTTACTATTTCATTGGGGCAGTCTTGGTTGATGGTTCCATATCCAGTCCTAGTTTGATGTCTAGCTGCATCACATTGTGTAGAACCTCTTCAAATGCCTCCAAGACGATCCGGCAATCACTCAGGTTGATATCAGTCGTCAAAATCCAATTGTCGCCGGTTAACAACACCTCTTCTTCTTTTATAAACACTAGCCCCTTGTCCATTCCAGACCCTGGCTCTTTGGCGGTGCTTATACAAAGAATTACAAGCAAGACTAGACCTCCGAGCACTGTAAGCAAACATGATTAACACACGAACAGTACATGTATAAAAATGCTGCGGAATTATATCCGACTTCTAGAAATCCATGGTTCATTCGGAACTCTACCACGACTACGTAATGCATATCTACCGCGCGGCGTTTCGGTGATTTCTACCTGCCTGTCATTAACTTCTTTTGGTGGGCTATGAACTACGACTTCGACGGTTACGGTAGAACCACCTGGATCGTTTAGCGACTCTAAACTTTGCGCTCTGATAACTTCCGGTACTTTAACCGTACGGTCGTTTTCCCGTTCAACGTGATTATATTTTCGCGGTGCATACACGTAATCAAACTTTTTCATATCGGTTACACGCGGAACTGACCTACTGACTTTCTCTAACTCTTTAAAATTCGGCTCCAAGTACAATTTTAATCGGTTAACATTAACCAACATTTCTTTACAGCCTGTGGCGGTCTGGATCACGAAGTTTACAGGACTCGTCTGCCTAATAATCTTGTACGGCCCTATCCATGGCTTTACCAACTTTTTACTTAATCCAGGTTTTACTACCTCGTTGTGTAAGAAAACTAAATCTCCAACTCGAAAGTTGTGCTCTGCTGCTTTCTTATTGTACTGAGCCTGATTTCTATTCTGCGCCTTATTAATTCGCTCTTTAACGACTTGATAAGCATTCTCGATAGTTTGACTATAATCAGTTTTATTCTCCTTCTCTAATGGAGCTAAATTATCTTCACACGGAATGCCGTGAAATTATCTGCGTGATAAACGCATTAGCGACTGTCTCCGCTTTGTCATCAGGTAGTGCGATTGCTTCTGGGTAACGCGTAAAAGCATCAATAAACGTCAAAATATATTTATTGCCTCTACAGGTTCTTTCAAACGGACCTACGATATCCATGGCCGTTCGCTCAAACGGCTTACTAAGTTCACTGAACTTCTGCAAGGGGGCTGGCCTGTGATGGGGTGATGTTTTCCTTTGGTTATATGACAAGCACCGAACACAATAATCTTTTACCTGCTTACCCATATCTTTCCAAAAGAATCTCTTTTTAATCAAATTATAGGTTTTCTCAAAGCCTGGATGCCCTGCATGTGGTAAGTCATGATGCGATCTCAATAATAATAATAATAATAATTTTATTCAAGCATAAATACATACATAATGTTTAGCCAAGTCAAAAAAAGATATTTGAATACAATAATAAAATATAAAATTATGGTACATAATCAATAATAGTATACATTGGATAATATGCTATTCTAGCATTTCCTGATACTTGTAAAATGCCTTCTCAAGAAGCATATTTATGACGGTTGTTTTAAACTTTGCATATGGTAGCATACGTACATCAGGCGGCAATTTATTAAAAAATTTCGTACAAAGGAATTCAGGACCATTTTGAGACGCAGTTAATCTTTTACTCGGAATAATAATATCATTCTTTGTGCGAGTATTATAGGTATGGCATTCTTTATGCATACTGAATTTATTTAAGTTACGCTTTACGTACAATAGGTTTTCTAATATGAAAAGTGAGGGCATAGTTAAGATCTTATTTTCTATAAAAAGAGGTCTACAATGTTCATATATACTGGTGCCACACATTATACGCACGACTTTTTTTTGAAGAAGAAAAACTTTATTTGCATATGAAATATGTCCCCAAAGCAGTATACAATAGGACATAGTAGAATGGAATAATCCAAAATAAGTTAATCTTGTGGTTTTTGCATCAGTATTATTCCTGATGTTTCTTATAAGGTATATTATTTTACTTAATTTGCTACATATCTCCTGTATATGGTAGTTTAATTGAAGTTTTGGGTCCAAATTCATACCCAAAAGACAGACACGTTGAGTTTGATTATGATTTGATTTCGTTAAGCTAAATATTAGATCTTGGCTTTTGGACTGATTTATTATAAGTTTATTATTTATAAACCATTTACCTGCTTCTTCATTAGCTTTGTTTCTCTGTAGATTTAGATTTTGAATATTTCCATCAGCACATAAAATGGTTGTGTCGTCCGCATACAGTATGGTCTCAGCATTTACAATATTATACGGTAGATCATTAATGTATATTAAAAAGAGAGTCGGTCCTAAGTGACTACCTTGTGGGACGCCGAAATGTAATGATTTCGGACAAGATTTATGACCTTTATGGGCAACAATTTGGGATCTGTTTTGTAGATATGATCTTATAAGCTCAAGTGGGATACCTCTAAATCCATAGTATTCGAGTTTTTGTAACAAAATATTGTGGCTAATGCAATCAAATGCTTTGGACAAATCGTACAGTATTGCATTAACGTGTATATGTTTTTCAAATTTATCTAAAACAAAACTAATAAGGTTATTCAAAGCATCTGTCGTGCTTGTGTTTTTCCTGAAACCAAATTGTTGTTTGCATATTATGTTTCTTTTATCTAAATAGTGAATAATACGAGTATTAAGGGCTATTTCAAAGATCTTAGATAGTGCCGGTATTAGAGATATTGGTCGTAAGTTGGTCAATTCAAGACTTTTAGCATTTTTTAATACAGGTATTACCTTACTAAGTTTCAATATATTAGGATAAAAACCAGTACTAAAGCATAGATTTATAATGTATGTTAATGGTTTTGAAATCAGCTGACCCACAAATTTTATACAGAGTGGACTGGTGTCATATATATCTAAGCTTCTCGAATTGGACATATTACTAATAATTTTTAGAATTTCAATTTCTGTAACTGGCTGAAGAAAAAATGATGTAGAATTTTGTATAGTTACTTTTGAGAGGAATTGAAGGAATTTATCATCGTTTTGAGACGAGAGCTGTGAGATTAAATTTTCAGCAATATTTACGAAATATTCATTAATATCATTAGCAGAAAATTCTATAGCAGAAATATTGTTACTAACAGTATAATTATTTTTATGTTGGTTAATAATTTGCCATGCACCTTTACATTTATTTTTACAATTGTTTAGAAATTTTGAGTAGGCAGTCTGTTTTGCTAACTTAATTTCATATTTGTAATGTTTTTTATATTTATTTATTATTTGACTTAATCTCGGATCTTTATTAGTTTTATAAATTTCATTTAGAAAAAGAAGATGTTCGCGCTTTTTTCTAATTTCTTCAGTGAACCAACTAATGTTTATATTGCCAGTGTTGTTATTAATTTTAATTTTTTTGTATGGGAAAGCAGTATTGAAATTGTTATAAAATAAATTATGAAAATACTCAAAAGCTAAATCGGCATTTTCTAATGTATATATGGCCTCCCAGTTTTGTTTTTCTAGGAGCTGGTAAAATGTACATAAATTATTTTCAGTAATAGACCGACTATAAATATACTTATAATGATTTGTGTTGTTTTTGACAATATTGAATTTAAACACTAAACTGGAATGATCTGAGATTGTAGGGTCATAATTCGAAATACTAAACATTTCTGGATTAATGTTAGTTACAATGTTATCCAAACAAGTTGAACTATTGCCTGATATTCTGGTTGGTGTATTATTTGTCCATATCAAACCATAACAATTTAACAGATTAGTAAATTCTACTACCCTAGAGTTATTTGACAAAAAGTCTATATTAAAATCCCCGGTTATTATAACAATATTACTTTCTGTATTTAATTTTTGTAGAGCACTGTCAAAAAGTCGAATGAATTGGTGCCAGTTGCCTTTTGGAGTTCTGTAGACAGACAGGATTATCACATGACAGTCCAGCACTTCAACTGCTGCGATTTCACAATCTTCTTCGACACTTAAATTGTTAATATGTTGTAGTTCTTGCACTTGATAGTCATTTCTAACGTAAATACACGATCCACCATGTTCCTTAATAATCCTACAAAAGAAAGAAGATAGTTTGAAGTTATTGATATAAGTTACGTTGAGTTCATCTGTAGTGAGCCAATGTTCACAAATACACAACACTTTTATTTCATATTTGTCTGCTAGTAGTTCAATTTCTCCAATTTTGGGTCTTAGGGATCGAATGTTTGAATGGAGTACGATCATGCTATCGCTCTTCATGGTTGATGGTATACTCCTATTTTGTTGTGTTCCCACGGAATTGTGATGATTGTCTGGAGCCTCGAAAAAAATTATATTTTTTAATAATTAAATCTTTGGGCCACATATCTGGGTTACTGAGATCAGCAAGCATATTTAGGTCAACGCCTACTTTAAAGGATTTATTTAAACTTTTATTAGTTTCATGTTTTTTTTATTTCTTCAATACTGAAGTTTTTATTTCCAAATTTAGCCTGTAAATAATTTAATATATCATTAACAGTAGTTTCAGGTTGAGCACGCCCAACATATAACCACGCTTTTTTCTCTGCAGCTTTGAGAGAATATTTTTCCGAACTTGTGTTTGTTCCTGTAATTTTGAGAGAATTTTCTTTCTTTTTTGTCTTACTATTATTGTTCTTATTTTCAGATATTTTGTGTAAATCTGTATCTTCCACTGTTATAGCCTCATGTTTTTGTTTATAAATTTTGGCAGGTTCAATGTTCGTGCTTGTAAGATCTACGTCGTTATCGGCAGAAAATTGAACATTTTTTTGTTTCTTGTTATTGTTTTTAATGTTAGATGTCTCGATGTGTTTATTTTTAAGTAAAGAGATAATATTTTCTAAATCATTTATTCTTGCTTTTAGCGTGATAGTATTTTCTTCCAGGTAAACCTTTTCTTTCTTCATAAATTCATTTGAAAGCTGGTTTATTATACACTGTTTTTTATCACACACATTGAACTTGTTACTGATAGTTGCATCTTCACAGTTTTCTTCACCTGATTGATTATTTCTACAGTATTTTTCTTGTAGTACACTAACTATTGCTGGATTAATATTTGTTGGAATTTTATTGTAAACAATGAAATCAATAAGTTCATTTTTCTTGCACTTATTTAATTCACTTACTAGTACACTTAAATCTTCAGTCGCCGCCATTTGCAAAAGGTATATATTTTATTAATCATACTAGTTGGAGCAACTAGTCTACCTTCGCGTTCGTTTTCATCTCTTAATTTATAAATTACGCCATCTCTATCTTTATAGAATTCGAATTTCCGCAACTATATCTTGCTCATGCCTTATGAAGTCTCGATCCCATACGGGCTCATAATCATTCACGCAACGGATTTCTATTCGTGATAATGCGTCTGCATTACTATTTAATTTTCCCGGTTTATGAACGACATCGAATACATATTCCGATAATTTTAACGACCAGTTTAACAATCTACTACTTGGGTCATTTACACTATTTAACCATCGAATTGGGCGATGATCCGTTATTAATGTGAATTGTCTTCCATATAAATAGGTCCTGAAAAACTTCACTGCCCAAATAACTGCTAAACACTCTTTTTCTATTGTTGGGTAATTACATTCGGCTTTGTTTAAGACTCTACTGGCGTACGCGATTGGATGTTCCACACCTTCGCGGTTTTGGCTCAAAATTGCTCCTAAGGCGAGATTTGACGCGTCTGTTGTTAATGTAAACGGCTGGCTAAAATCAGGATATATTAATATCGGCCCTTTAATTAACTCATTTCGTAATTTGTCAAACGCAACGAATTCTTTATCTCTCCATATAAACTCAACATTTTTTTGTAACAACTTAGTTAACGGTTTAGCTCTATTTGCGAATTCCGGAAGAAATTTACGGTAAAACCCAACTAATCCCAAAAATGATCTCACGTCACGGACTGATTTTGGTACGGGAAATTTCTCAATTGCATGGGTTTTTGATGGATCTGGTTTAACACCTTCACCCGAAATTACATGGCCTAGATACGTGGTCTCTCTGCGCACGAATTCGCATTTACTCGGTTTTAATTTTAAATTGAATTTCCGCAATCTATTAAATACGTCTTTAATCTTTGATAAATGTTCATCTATATTATCTCGCGAGAATATATTAATATCGTCTAAATAGACATAACATTTTCCCCAATTAAACCGCTTAGAACACAATACATTAATCTTTGAAAAGTACTTGGCGTATTACACAAACCAAAAGGCATTCTGTTCCACTGATAATGCCCCCAGGGTGAGCTAAACCCAGTCTTTTCTTTATCTTCCTCGGCAATCTCTACCTGGTGATACCCCGACGCTAAGTCCTGGGTTGTAAACAACGCTGCACCATGCATGTGCGAAATTGTGTCTTGCAAATTCGGCAACGGCAAGAAATCCTTCTTCGTTATTTTATTTAACGCACGAAAATCTACACACAGTCTAACTTTCGTTGAACCGTCCGACATAACACGATTTACTAGAACAATGGGCGCTAACCATGGCGAATCACTTTCCTCAATTATGCCATCTTTCAGAAACTCTTCTATTTGTTCTTGCAAAACTTCTTTCTGCGTAAACGGTACTCTATATGGCCTTTTCGCTATAGGGAGGATGTCCTCGGTATAATCCGATGTTTAACTTTCGAAGTACAGCCTAATTTCACTCCTGGTCTTATAAATATATCTTTATAATCCATTAACACGCCCTCAACTTTACATCTATCATTCCGCGATAAGTGTTCTAAATTGAAAAGGGTTCTAAAATCTACATCCTGTACTGATGCAACTAAATCATTGGGTTCGGCAGAACCACCTATGTCAATTGTGACATCTTCTTCGAATCCAACAACAACAGTTTTCGCAGGTATAAGTAAATTCTCATTAGTTACATTCATGAGCTTTACCGGTACGTCGGTCTCTTCGCCCCTCGCTACAACTCTAGCAGTTATTACGCCTTGAACACTAAGTTCTACAGGCTCTACTAAAATACTACCTGCTTTTCCAAGAACAATACTCCTCTCCGCCAAGCACACAGCTTCCGACCTAGGAGGTATCGTGAAACTTTCTTTGATACGGACCGACCGTATCTCAGTACGTGTCGCATCAGCCTCACTTTCTCTTTCCATCTCTTGAGGATTGTTTGGTATCTGCATACTACTGCCTGAACCTTGCAAACCGACGATATTATGCTGTACCTGCGCAATTTCCTCGATCTGAATCGTTTTCAATATACTTTTTGGAAGTGTCGCATCAGCCTTACTTTCTCTTTCCAACTATTGAGAATTGTTTGGTATCTGCATACTACTGCCTGAACCTTGCGAACCGACGATATTATGCTGTACCTGCGCAATTTCCTCGAACTGAACCTTTGTCAATATACTTGTTGGGGCGCTTTCGGATTTTTCAGCATAAAAAGGACTCGACTCAGATTTTCCGTCTTTGTCTACCCTATTCAACTCAACATTGTCGTGCTGACTAATGGGTTTATTACCTGCTGTTTCCTTTTTATTTTTACAATCCGAACTAGCTACTTTATTCGAATTTTCATTTTCTTTGTCTAACTTTAATTGGCATGTACCTACAGTTTTATTGCAATTTTTATTACTTTTCTCGGTATTATTTTCAACAACTATTTCCGTTTCGCGATTCTCGTTGCGACTTTCGACTTTTAAAGTACCGTGAGTGACTTTTAACCGCTTGCGGCTTGGCTCGCGACATTGGTCTTTTATACTCCCGTGAGTAACACAATTATTGTCACTCGAAGCTTTGTTTCCTTCAACCAGAATTTCATTATCACAAAAAGAACCTAACGAACTTTTAGTTTCAGGGTTATCCGCGGTACGCGATGCTGAAAGAGAAGTAATATTATTCTGTTTTGGAACACTGAGTTCCTTATTTTCGGCTATCTTTGCTTTATCACTCGGATTAGAACGAAATTCGAGAACGTCATGATTCGTCTGTTTCCCATTCTCGGTCTTTTTACTTTCCGTAATTGTTGAAATCGTGAGTCGCTCCGAATAAATGCGCATCTCGTTGCATGCATAGTTAATGTGGGCCTTATAATCGGTTAAAAAATCTAATCCAAGCAACCCGTCAGTAGCTAAACTAAGCCTATCTTCACACACAACAAAGTTATGAAAAATAACATACTGGCCTACATTCAACTCTACCTCAGTGCACCCTATTACAGGTAGTTCCTTCCCAGAAATACCAACAATGGTTCTGGATCGTGCAAGGGGAAATACATACTGTTCCTTAACTACGTATCGCTTAACAAGAATAACACTTGCGCCGGTGTCAATAAGGAAATTAAACCGTTTACCATTAATAATTAACTCTATTTTATTTAGCCTTTTACTTTTGTTAGCACTACTAGGAAGAGTGGATATAACATCGGCTGATCGCGATACTTTGCCAGGGCCGCCAGATTCGGAACTAACATCGACGGCCCAACCTAGTTTAAATTATCCCTTTTGTAATTAGCCCTTTGATCTTTATTACTCTCCGGTATACTACCCGTTGGAAGCACTACATAGCAATTTCTTATAGCATGTCCGCGTTTCTTACAACGTTTGCACACAATATTATCCCGACAATTTTTCGCTACCTACCCCTATGTAGGGTTTTCTGTTGCTGATTCGGGCGCCATTTTGTGAACTGTCTGTTTAGGGGTAGATTAGGGTTGCGGATAGCTAGTCGGAGGTCCAGGATTATAATTTATAAATCATTGTAATCTATGTAAAACTTAAACTTATATTGACACACACAATGTACAAAATAAATAAAGGTAACTGGTTTTTGTTATTTTACTGAAAACTGGACTATAACTCCGTGAAGTTAAACTAAAATCAGACTCTGTATCTCAAATGAAAACTGGACTTAAACTCCGTGAAGTTAAACTACAATCTGACTGTGATTTTATTGTAAACTGAACTTAGACTCCGTGACGTTAAACTGTAAACTGACTTTGTATTTTTACTGTAAACTGGACATAGATTCCGCGACGTGAAATCTTATTCGGACTCTGTGTTTTCACTGCAAGCTAAACTTGGATTCAGTGACGGTTTCGCTGTTGAGTCAGTCTACCAGGATGCTGTTAGGCCGGTGGCTCATCTCGAGTTTCTAATTTAGGCTGGATGCAGCTGTTGCTTAGAATCTGTCTTCTGGGCTCTGCGGTGCGACTTTTATATCCGATTTTGGTTGAAACTCGCGCGGTTTTAAGAGGGAGACTGTTATCGGTAATCTCATTGGTTCGGAGGCGGAGTTATATCGCGACGTCTGATTGGCTAAAAACCTGGGTTGCAAAATGTTTATTTTGCAACTTTAAAATATCATGAATTAATAAATTTTCAGCGTTTCTGTGGCAATTATGACCAGGTAAAATTATACAACTTAATAGCATAGGAATACAATAAATAATATTAAATATATTTAGTTTCCCTTGAAGTCCGCGTGGCGCTAGTGGTGCCCAGCTGTTATTGCGGTTGTCAAATGGATTTCCCGGTGAACTTCTCTAAGCCTTGTGGATGGGATCGTGCTCTCAGGGTACTCTATTGTTGCCCAGACAGGTAGGCACGGCCCGTGGATTAGGGGTATGTCGGCTGGCAACGGTTGTACATCTTCACTTAACTGGTACTTTCCCTAAGTGTGCTTTGACAAAAAAACATATTTTTCATCCGGATTTTCTTGTCTCTACTTGTACTCGAACCTGGTTGATTGTTATAATTTTCTTTTCTAAAATTTCTATTACCGCGATCCGGTATAGATTTCTTATTCTCGGCATGATTCAACGCCAAAACTTGAATTAATTTTTCAATTGATTCCGTCAAATGTGAATCATTCCTACTGGTACTCGCATTACTCGTAGCTCTTTCATCGGCAACTCTATTTACAAAATCAGCTTCACCTCGACGCAACATTTTAAACACCGTCTCCGATCTTTTCGCGATCTCTACCGCTTTCTCGAACGTTTTTGGGTTTTCATAAAATACGTCCCTTTGCAAATGTGGTAATATACCCGTCGTGAATTGATTTAACAACTGTCTGTCTATATAACTTGAAATTTCATTATTCGCGGCCTCTGCAGCAACGCCCGTAACTTCCGTAGCGTCAGCCGAACTGTCCTCTTTACTCTCAATAAAACAGTTTGCTAAAGCATGCAATCTATACACTTATGCAGATATTGTTTCGTCCCTAAGCTGATAGCAATTATTAAAAGCCCTTTGTACCGTCCTGGAGTCTTGTTTAGGTTGATACCTCTCTAATAATTCCTTTTTAAATATTTTCCAGCTGTTAGTATTTCTAATTTTTGCATTATTTTTCACAAAACATGTCGCGTCTCCCGATAAATTTATTTTTGCCATTCTAATTGTTCGATCTTCATCCCATTTTCCCATTACTTTACAGTTCTAAAGTTTCTCTACAAGTTCAACAACACTCTCGTTGGGTTTTCCCGAAAATAAGGGGATTTTTGTGAAGTGAATTCCTAACGGCGTTTCACATCGCCTCTGTGACAAAAGTTACTCAACCAAATTACTGAAATTGCTTTTTCCCTGCTGAGATACATCCGTCTTTTCTAGCACTTTTCTTTTGTAATATTACACTTTTAAAAATACTTTTACAACACCCAATAATTTTCACAAAATGTCAAGAACTAAACCCATCCCAAAATCTAACAAAGACTTTAACTTCGAAAAGCAATTTAGAAATTTACAAAAAAATAACAGAATACTTTATAAGCATAAAAGTTCTGAACGCAAGATCCATAACTAATCTTGACGTCCGGCTGCAATAGTTCAAACAAAAGGGTGTCGCTAAGCAAACGTGTTACATATGACATATATAGATTACGAAACAGAAAGAATTTTTTAAAAATTCGCATATTTAAGGGCAGTTCTTATTAAATTAACACTTTTGGTACCACTGGACCACAGACAACTTTTATACTTGAAATTAATTTAATTAATTTACGTAATGTTTCTGTATAATCAAATCTTAATTATTTCTAACGTAATTTATTTTGAAAGTTCAATGAACCATATCAAAGATTAATATTAATACTTCGCAGAATTATTTTTATAAAAAAAAAACAGAATGGATTAACTGATAAATAGCAACAATACTAGAAACTTTTCATGTACAATATTAATATGAAAAAAACTTACCTAAAAATCAATTCAAAAATAAACACAAAACTCATAAATATTGTTCAAAATTGTCAACTCCTACAGCTACACACAATGCACTACGTTGATTTAATGAAACACTACATGCCAGGCTCATATGATTTTCTTGTTTAATAATTTCATCACAGTTTTGAATCCGTATCCTCAATTCTTCAACAGTTTCAGGGGGGTTTTGATTATCATACACCAAGGACTTCAAATGACCCCACACATAAAAATCTAAGGGATTGAGGTCAGGTGATCTTGGTGGCCATGATACAGGACCTCCACGGCCAATCCATCTGTTCCTATAGGTATTATTTAAATGCTGCCGCACATTTCTTGAAAAATGAGGTGGAGCACCATCATGCTGAAACCATGCATGTTGACGATGGAGTAAGGGAACATCTTCTAATAATACTGCTAGAACATTTTGTAAAAATCCCAAATACTGGTCACCATTTAATCTGATGGGCAGTATGTATGGTCCAAGCATATTTCCATTTAAGATACCAGCCCAAACATTTAATGAAAATCTGTGTTGCAAACTACTTTTTACTAGAACATGTGGATTTTCTTGAGCCCAAAAATGCATGTTGTAGAAATTCTGGACACCGTCACGTGTGAAAATTGCTTCGTCATTAAATATTATAAGTGAAGCAAAATTAAAATTTGCAGCAAGTGTAATAAAAGATATGCTTTGCTTTAGCTATACTTAAATCTGTGAGAAGAAGGTAAAAGTTAGAAGCATTTAGTTTGTCAGATCATCCGGAAAGGTACGTTTCTCTAATTGGACGATATATGGGACATTCCAAAAGAAAATGAAAGAGATCTTCCTTTTTTTGCATGTTACAGATAGTGCAATTTACTCTAGCGTCAAATTTGTATTTACTGATGCTTGACATTTCCAGAATTTTATGTTTTATGCCACCAATTTAATGCGCGTTTTAATTTTTTTACAGAAATATGAGTTGTTCCCGATTCTAATCTCATCATAAAATTTGGTATTGATCTTGTATAGTAATGGACGGATTTTAGAAATTTAATCTGGCTTGACTCAAGTTTCTCAATGTTCCTCAAACTCCATATCTCCGATGCATAAAGTAATGTTGCATTTATTACAGAGTTTAATAATCTTTGTTTTTCTTTCCACATAATTGATTTACCTTTGACAGGTATATGATTACTTTTCCAATTGCTTGTGATGCTTCAGAAAGGGCATGACAAGAATTTTCTAAAAATTTGCCTGAACTCGTAAAAAATAACAAAATTTATTAACTATATCTATATCAGAGTCTTCATATTTAAATTTGTATGATAATTTTTTTGGGCGACCTTTATGAAACGTAAGTATCTTAGTTTTTGTTGTGTTTACTACTAGTTTATTTGTGTTGCAGTATTCACTTAATATATTTAGTTTTTTTTACACATCTAGAGGTGAACTACATACAACAACAAGATCATCAGCGTAAGCTAGCATTAGCAAATTATTTTCGCCATCAATGTTCAAACCAGTTACTCCCATTTATCGAAAAAAAGTCTTCCATATCGTTTAAGAATATGGAAAATAGAGTTGGGGAAAGTATTTCCCCTTGTAAAACACCTTCCGTTATTTCAATACCTTGAGAATTAAGTTGTTCCTCGTCTTTGAAATTAATCATTGCTGTATCATATAATTTTTGTAATAAACGAATTATTTTCGTGCTAATGCCAGCATTGTGTAGCTTGGACCAGAGAATTAAGTGGTTCACTGAGTCAAAGGCTCTCTTAAAATCTATAAATATCGCATACGTACAGCTTTTATGTAATCTCATTTGAATTTGTATCATTGCTGCTAGAGAAAAAATGTTATCTGTGGTTCCCCGCCCCTTACGGAAACCCGTTTGGTTTTCACTTAGTATATCATTACTTTCTAGGTAATTTTGAAAACGAAAATGGATGATTTGGATGAGAAGCTTTCAAACCATATTAATGAGGCCAATTCCTCTGTAATTATTCGAATCTAAAGGATCGCCTTTTTTGTGTAACATAAAAAGTTGTATCTGAGACCACTTTGTCAGAATATCTTCTGATAACATTAAGTTATTAAATAGATTTAATATGTAATGTACCCAATTTTCTGGAAGGCTTTTAGAAAAGTCATTAGAAATGTCGCCCCTACCTGGAGCTTTACCAGGTTTAACGAAATTTGGATTGAAACAATCATAAAAAGAGATATTAATTTTTTGTTGCAGGAAAAATATTTTTATAAAAGTCTATCCATTCGCTTGTATTTATTTTATTTTCCGCCGGTTTTTTAGGTTATAATTTGTTAACAGTAGACCAAAACTCTTTGCTATTTTTAACATTGCATTATGATTTAGTGATTGAACTCTGGAATTCCCTTTTACAACCACTAATTAATTTTCTATATTTACGTTTGGCGTTAAGAAAAACCGAAAGGTTATGTTCTGTAGGTGATTCTTTTATAGATTCCGGATTTTTTATATTAAAGCAATCGTTGTTGTACCACGGTTTATTGTTATAAATTTTATTAGATTATTTATTTTGTTTTTTATTTGCGTGACCGATTCTTTAATCGCAATTATTAAATTATCATATAATTTGTTTAATTCTGTATCATTAAAATAAACGTACTCAGAGATGTTCATAGATTCAGTGAAAGCATCTACATTTAAATTATTTTTTAAAAAAATTAGTTACAAATTTATTTTCTCTATATTTGGTGATTTGATTACAAGGGATAAATTTATTTAAATTTAAGGTTGTACACAAATTGGGGATGTATAATGAAACTTGGAGACACATTCGAAACTAATTATGTTACCCCAAACATAATCAATAGTGCTGTCCAAAGAAAGGGTACCTGCCCGGAGAATATCCTCTACTGCGACCATTCAAGGTGTAAAGGCCGAACGATTCCATGAGTTCAGCAAGCTTTCTTCCTTTAGAATCAATTGCATTGTGTAGTGAACTTCAAAATAAATACATAATATAATTTTATACCTACAGAAACTCAGCAATTTTTTGTAACAGTGTAGCAAGTTCTAGTAGTGAACACGCGTAAATAATGCTATAAATCAATTTTACTCTGTTATGCTTTGCATTTCACACATTTATTTATCTATTTATATATGTATAATCAATAGTTTGTTATAATTATTTTCTAGTAAGTAACGTAAAAAACAATATAGGTATGTACTACGGAATTCAGTAAAACTGAACATTTTATGTTATTTCTGCCACCGTTTTCCTATTATTCCTTTGTAATTTCACATATATGATATTGTTACCTGTTTATGTCAAGTCCATATTTTTTATGATAGGAACTGTACCTCAACCCTAAAGGTCTAAACATGTTACAAAGGTAGTAGCACCTACCTAGTGCAATACAGATGCCGGTAAGCGACTTGAATCTGCCCTCCCAAAATTTCCTACCTTTTTCTTACCATGTTCCTACCCAAAATCAACTCAAACAACTCAATTGGAGATTCATGTCGTGTATACGTAACGAAGGTATGTAGGTATTGTCTTTAGTCAAGAAATTCGATGTTGATTAAGAACGTTTTAGGGTCCCATAATTACGATAATAATGTTTTCGGATTCGATAATAAAGATATTATTTTGTAACCTGTGTAGTTTTTAACAAGTTCTATATTTTAAGGGAAGTGCTGGTTTGGTCAAATATATGTAATGGCGGCTCAAACGACAAGTGCAATAATTGCTGAACTAAACAACCTAAAAAAAAGTTAACTAATAGACTTAATAATCACCAACGAGTTACCAACGCAATATTGTGAAAATGAGATACTAAAAACCTTTAATAATAGAACTTCTACAAACAAGGAGGACGATAAAAATATTGTTTTCGTAGATGCAATTGATAATCTCAAATGTGACAATAAAAACTGTTTAAATGTGAGTGAAAAGTGCCTAATACTAGAAAAACTCAATTACCATTAAGAACAAAGGACTACAGAACAAGCCTTAATCATAAATCTACTGACTCCTGCAAAATATAAAACTAAAAATACGCATGGTTCAACAAAAACACATAATTTTAAACCTGTAGTGCTCTCTAATGTTTCTTCACATACTAACAGTTCAATTGACGTGCCAAAATTGGTAATAAATAATTCTAAACAAGTAAACAGCACTGCCACCAATTCGACTGTAGAAACCAAAAACAGCGCAATTGAAAATAAACAAAGTACAACTAACCTAAATGCAAAAACGCAATAATTGATAGTCACACATGTGTTGACAGCTTAATTATTAAAAGCGGTAATAAGAAGAATGTATAAATAAGATTTGAAGGATCCGCCTCAGTCAACCATCAAGATGGTTTGAGAGCCGCTGATAAAAAGGCCTGGCTATATGTTGGCCGAGCAGCGAGCACAACTACTACGCAGGTCTTAACAAATTATTTAATGAAAAAAATCCCCAATAAAGAGTTTACTGTGGAAGAAATATCAAAACACCACATAAATAAAAGTACCAATAAATCATTTAAAGTAGGCCTGGATAGAGTAAATATACAGGGTCTGTCTAATAAAGTTGACGAAATATGTTTATTTTTAGAGTCTGACAATAATGACATACTTTGCCTGGCCGAGCACTGCCTAAATAACTCGAATCTCAGTACAATAAATATTCCAAATTATATCTTAGCCAATAGTTACTGTAGGCAATATAGTAAGGTACACGGTGGGGTTTGTATATTTATAAAAAATCATTTAAATCATAAACCTTTGGATTTAGATAAATTTTGTATAAAGTTTCATACTGAATTCTGCGCCGTTGTATTTCATGAATCAAAAATAGCAGTCATAACGGCTTATCGTTCGTCGAGTTCTGGTGACTTGCGCATATTTTTTAATAAATTAGAACAATTGTTAATACATTTAACAAACAATCTTACAAATATCATTCAGTAGTGTTGACTGGTCCCTATTTTACCAAGCGGACGCTGATGCCAACGAGTTAGCAAATAAGCTCGTGTCAACTTTAAAAAATATGGTATGTTCTAACTTTCCACTGAAAAAATACCAGCCCTCTGCTATGCCCTTTACTTGTTTTAATGATAATATACGTAAAATTAGAGACACGTTATCTATAACTAAGCATATTTTCAATGTCACTCGTTCACCGGAACATTTCACCATATTTAAAAAGCTGCGCTCTCTATATACCGATAAAATTTTAGTTGCCAAAAAAATGGCATACGAAAGTTTTCTCCGTAATTCCAGTAATAAATTAAGGGACTGTTGGAAATTTGCTAACCACGAGAGACATAAGACTAGTAACAATAAAACTCCTAATTTTTCTGGTAACGATTTTATCAAATTTTTCAGTGAAGTTGGTTTAAATACTTTAAACTCGCTCCCTAATACCGGTTCAGATAATAATGTTACACTTCAAAGCATTATTCCGCAACCAAATTCATTTTTTACTGAGGACGAGGTTACATTTACCATACTTAACATAAATGACTCATCTTGCCCAGATATGTATGAATTAAATAGCAGAATTATTAAATCCGTTGTCGACATTATATTATTACCATTGACTAGTCTTCTTAATAAATGTATAGACGGTGGGATCTTTCCGAATGCATTTAATGTTGCGAAAGGCATACCTATACATAAAAAGGGTAATATACCGTCGCTAGTTAATTATCGTCTAATATCCATACTGCCTATAATCGGTAAAATATTTGAAGCATTAATAAAAAAAAACTTGATTCATATATTGACAAATTCACTATACTTAATCCCTGTCAGTACGGTTTCCGCAAATCATGTTCAACATCTAAAGCTCTAGCTAAAGTAACTGCAGAGATCGTTGAGGGATTTGAGAACCATAAACTAACTGCTATTACACTATGCGACCTATCCAAGGCGTTCGATTACGTTTCCCATACCATGGTGGTTGAAAAACTAGAACTCTATGGAATCAGAGGCATACCACTTCTTATGCTTTTAAAATCTTATCTTCAAGATCGACTACAATGTGTATACTTACATCATTCATTCTCTGACTGTCTCCCAAATGAACATGGAGTTCCACAGGGGTCTATTTTAGGTCCCTTATTATTTAATATAATAAATGACTTTTTTGATTACATGTATCCCCGAAAATGTATCTTGTTTGCAGATGACACTACCTTAATAGCCTCTGATAAAAGTATTGATAATCTCCAAACACAAATGACCGCCATCGAAAACGATGCGGAAATTTGGTTTGCCTTAAATAACCTTAAACTAAATCGAGAAAAAACACAAAGACTAATTTTATCTCCAAATCCTAATAACGACCAAAGAAATTCTGTTAAACTTCTGGGATTGCATATTAGCTGCCCTATGAGTTGGTGTACATGTTGACAAATTATGTAAAACTCTTTCTTCCATTATATACCTCTTTAGAAATTTGAAAAAATATTTAAACAATCAAAGTCTCATAAATATATATTTCGGACTTTTCCATAGTCACTTGTCGTACGCTGTAACCATATGGGGAAATTCTACTCACACAATTAAAGTCTGCAGAGTACAAAAAAACTTGTAAGATTGATTGTTAACGCTAAACAGAATGAACACTGTCGTCCTTATTTTATAAAATTAGGCATTATGCCACTACTTAGGTACTTTATATATATATATATATATATATATATATACTTATCGTTAATAGAAATTCACCAAAACAGACATTTATACAAACAAAATAAAGACATTCACCAGCACGTGATACGACAAACTGATGACATTAGATTTCCTCTTTTCAGATTCGCGAGTTCAGCTAGGAACTCTTTAGATCTGAATTTATATAACCATGTTCCAATAGTATATTAAAGAACGTGTTTTATAAGACATGTTTTTTTCGCACGCGTCAAAATTTAGAAAACGAGCGTCAGCGAGTTTTCTAATTGACAAGTGCGAAAAAAAGTCTTATAAAATGAGTTCTTTATACTATTTTTTATATTTTGCACCTTCTACAAACTAAAATACTTTAAAAAAACTGTTAATATTAAACCGAGTTGATTTAGGGAAATTTGTAAGTGAAATGTTGTAGTTGGTAACATTGAATTGACCACATTCAATTATTATTTGAAAGTTCATGTCATTTCAATATTTACGAACAAATTTAAGTGAATTTAGTGTAATCATGGAAGATGAAATCAGTTGCACTCCGCCTGAGCTACATAATATAGCTCAGACTACAGGAAATAATCTACTTCCTAAAAAATCGCGCGAGATTTATGAGAAAGAATTTGCAAATTTTGACACATGATGTAAAGAAAATAATGTCAAAGGCGTAACAGAGAATGTTTTGATTGCTTATTTTTAAATGCAAAGTAAGACGAAAATATGAATTATTATTATTATTATATTCATTAAATAAAGTGATTAATTAAGTAAAAGAAATTTTGAGGTTATATTGAAATTTCTTATCTTCCAGCTTTGACGTTTGACAATTTAACCCTTTCAGCCTCAGTGTACAGGAAATTTTTATTTTTTCTTATATTTGAATTAAAACTTGCTTTAAAATTAATTAAAAATAATTTTCTATTGTTCAAAGGTTCAATCTACAAATTTTTAGTACTACTAGGTCCATCTATGTGGACTAATTCGAACATTATATTAACTTACTTACTCAATTTGTGATTATATTTGTACATTTTCATGTAAATAATCTTCCCTAAATAAAAAATAATAATAATAACGACATTATATTATTAAAATGAATTGTCAATTAACTAAAAATAAATTAGGTAAAAATGGGTTAAAGAAACGTCATCTAGTACCAACCGTCTAAAACAAAAAATTGCGTATCGAAATGAAGGTCATTACGATACGCAATTGCGTATCGTAATGACTTCATTATGAACGCAAAATATAAAAATAATATTAGAGCACTTAATTGCCAACAGTTTAAAAATCAAATAAAGAAATTTCTGTTATCAAAATGCTTTTACACAACTAATGATTTTCTAAATACTCCGTTCGTGGTAACTTCATTAGGATGACACTGTATATTTTGTATTTTAAACTTGTACCATTTTTATACATGTATTATGACCTGCTACAAACTTATATTTTTGTTATGTAACGTAATCAAATAAAATTGTTATTGTTATTGTTATTGTTATTGTTATTGTTATTGTTATTGTTATTGTTATTGTTATTGTTATTGTTATTGTTATTGTTATTGTTATTGTTATTGTTATTGTTATTGTTATTGTTATTGTTATTGTTATTGTTATTGTTATTGTTATTGTTATTGTTATTGTTATTGTTATTGTTATTGTTATTGTTATTGTTATTGTTATTGTTATTGTTATTGTTATTGTTATTGTTATTGTTATTGTTATTGTTATTGTTATTGTTATTGTTATTGTTATTGTTATTGTTATTGTTATTGTTATTGTTATTGTTATTGTTATTGTTATTGTTATTGTTATTGTTATTGTTATTGTTATTGTTATTGTTATTGTTATTGTTATTGTTATTGTTATTGTTATTGTTATTGTTATTGTTATTGTTATTGTTATTGTTATTGTTATTGTTATTGTTATTGTTATTGTTATTGTTATTGTTATTGTTATTGTTATTGTTATTGTTATTGTTATTGTTATTGTTATTGTTATTGTTATTGTTATTGTTATTGTTATTGTTATTGTTATTGTTATTGTTATTGTTATTGTTATTGTTATTGTTATTGTTATTGTTATTGTTATTGTTATTGTTATTGTTATTGTTATTGTTATTGTTATTGTTATTGTTATTGTTATTGTTATTGTTATTGTTATTGTTATTGTTATTGTTATTGTTATTGTTATTGTTATTGTTATTGTTATTGTTATTGTTATTGTTATTGTTATTGTTATTGTTATTGTTATTGTTATTGTTATTGTTATTGTTATTGTTATTGTTATTGTTATTGTTATTGTTATTGTTATTGTTATTGTTATTGTTATTGTTATTGTTATTGTTATTGTTATTGTTATTGTTATTGTTATTGTTATTGTTATTGTTATTGTTATTGTTATTGTTATTGTTATTGTTATTGTTATTGTTATTGTTATTGTTATTGTTATTGTTATTGTTATTGTTATTGTTATTGTTATTGTTATTGTTATTGTTATTGTTATTGTTATTGTTATTGTTATTGTTATTGTTATTGTTATTGTTATTGTTATTGTTATTGTTATTGTTATTGTTATTGTTATTGTTATTGTTATTGTTATTGTTATTGTTATTGTTATTGTTATTGTTATTGTTATTGTTATTGTTATTGTTATTGTTATTGTTATTGTTATTGTTATTGTTATTGTTATTGTTATTGTTATTGTTATTGTTATTGTTATTGTTATTGTTATTGTTATTGTTATTGTTATTGTTATTGTTATTGTTATTGTTATTGTTATTGTTATTGTTATTGTTATTGTTATTGTTATTGTTATTGTTATTGTTATTGTTATTGTTATTGTTATTGTTATTGTTATTGTTATTGTTATTGTTATTGTTATTGTTATTGTTATTGTTATTGTTATTGTTATTGTTATTGTTATTGTTATTGTTATTGTTATTGTTATTGTTATTGTTATTGTTATTGTTATTGTTATTGTTATTGTTATTGTTATTGTTATTGTTATTGTTATTGTTATTGTTATTGTTATTGTTATTGTTATTGTTATTGTTATTGTTATTGTTATTGTTATTGTTATTGTTATTGTTATTGTTATTGTTATTGTTATTGTTATTGTTATTGTTATTGTTATTGTTATTGTTATTGTTATTGTTATTGTTATTGTTATTGTTATTGTTATTGTTATTGTTATTGTTATTGTTATTGTTATTGTTATTGTTATTGTTATTGTTATTGTTATTGTTATTGTTATTGTTATTGTTATTGTTATTGTTATTGTTATTGTTATTGTTATTGTTATTGTTATTGTTATTGTTATTGTTATTGTTATTGTTATTGTTATTGTTATTGTTATTGTTATTGTTATTGTTATTGTTATTGTTATTGTTATTGTTATTGTTATTGTTATTGTTATTGTTATTGTTATTGTTATTGTTATTGTTATTGTTATTGTTATTGTTATTGTTATTGTTATTGTTATTGTTATTGTTATTGTTATTGTTATTGTTATTGTTATTGTTATTGTTATTGTTATTGTTATTGTTATTGTTATTGTTATTGTTATTGTTATTGTTATTGTTATTGTTATTGTTATTGTTATTGTTATTGTTATTGTTATTGTTATTGTTATTGTTATTGTTATTGTTATTGTTATTGTTATTGTTATTGTTATTGTTATTGTTATTGTTATTGTTATTGTTATTGTTATTGTTATTGTTATTGTTATTGTTATTGTTATTGTTATTGTTATTGTTATTGTTATTGTTATTGTTATTGTTATTGTTATTGTTATTGTTATTGTTATTGTTATTGTTATTGTTATTGTTATTGTTATTGTTATTGTTATTGTTATTGTTATTGTTATTGTTATTGTTATTGTTATTGTTATTGTTATTGTTATTGTTATTGTTATTGTTATTGTTATTGTTATTGTTATTGTTATTGTTATTGTTATTGTTATTGTTATTGTTATTGTTATTGTTATTGTTATTGTTATTGTTATTGTTATTGTTATTGTTATTGTTATTGTTATTGTTATTGTTATTGTTATTGTTATTGTTATTGTTATTGTTATTGTTATTGTTATTGTTATTGTTATTGTTATTGTTATTGTTATTGTTATTGTTATTGTTATTGTTATTGTTATTGTTATTGTTATTGTTATTGTTATTGTTATTGTTATTGTTATTGTTATTGTTATTGTTATTGTTATTGTTATTGTTATTGTTATTGTTATTGTTATTGTTATTGTTATTGTTATTGTTATTGTTATTGTTATTGTTATTGTTATTGTTATTGTTATTGTTATTGTTATTGTTATTGTTATTGTTATTGTTATTGTTATTGTTATTGTTATTGTTATTGTTATTGTTATTGTTATTGTTATTGTTATTGTTATTGTTATTGTTATTGTTATTGTTATTGTTATTGTTATTGTTATTGTTATTGTTATTGTTATTGTTATTGTTATTGTTATTGTTATTGTTATTGTTATTGTTATTGTTATTGTTATTGTTATTGTTATTGTTATTGTTATTGTTATTGTTATTGTTATTGTTATTGTTATTGTTATTGTTATTGTTATTGTTATTGTTATTGTTATTGTTATTGTTATTGTTATTGTTATTGTTATTGTTATTGTTATTGTTATTGTTATTGTTATTGTTATTGTTATTGTTATTGTTATTGTTATTGTTATTGTTATTGTTATTGTTATTGTTATTGTTATTGTTATTGTTATTGTTATTGTTATTGTTATTGTTATTGTTATTGTTATTGTTATTGTTATTGTTATTGTTATTGTTATTGTTATTGTTATTGTTATTGTTATTGTTATTGTTATTGTTATTGTTATTGTTATTGTTATTGTTATTGTTATTGTTATTGTTATTGTTATTGTTATTGTTATTGTTATTGTTATTGTTATTGTTATTGTTATTGTTATTGTTATTGTTATTGTTATTGTTATTGTTATTGTTATTGTTATTGTTATTGTTATTGTTATTGTTATTGTTATTGTTATTGTTATTGTTATTGTTATTGTTATTGTTATTGTTATTGTTATTGTTATTGTTATTGTTATTGTTATTGTTATTGTTATTGTTATTGTTATTGTTATTGTTATTGTTATTGTTATTGTTATTGTTATTGTTATTGTTATTGTTATTGTTATTGTTATTGTTATTGTTATTGTTATTGTTATTGTTATTGTTATTGTTATTGTTATTGTTATTGTTATTGTTATTGTTATTGTTATTGTTATTGTTATTGTTATTGTTATTGTTATTGTTATTGTTATTGTTATTGTTATTGTTATTGTTATTGTTATTGTTATTGTTATTGTTATTGTTATTGTTATTGTTATTGTTATTGTTATTGTTATTGTTATTGTTATTGTTATTGTTATTGTTATTGTTATTGTTATTGTTATTGTTATTGTTATTGTTATTGTTATTGTTATTGTTATTGTTATTGTTATTGTTATTGTTATTGTTATTGTTATTGTTATTGTTATTGTTATTGTTATTGTTATTGTTATTGTTATTGTTATTGTTATTGTTATTGTTATTGTTATTGTTATTGTTATTGTTATTGTTATTGTTATTGTTATTGTTATTGTTATTGTTATTGTTATTGTTATTGTTATTGTTATTGTTATTGTTATTGTTATTGTTATTGTTATTGTTATTGTTATTGTTATTGTTATTGTTATTGTTATTGTTATTGTTATTGTTATTGTTATTGTTATTGTTATTGTTATTGTTATTGTTATTGTTATTGTTATTGTTATTGTTATTGTTATTGTTATTGTTATTGTTATTGTTATTGTTATTGTTATTGTTATTGTTATTGTTATTGTTATTGTTATTGTTATTGTTATTGTTATTGTTATTGTTATTGTTATTGTTATTGTTATTGTTATTGTTATTGTTATTGTTATTGTTATTGTTATTGTTATTGTTATTGTTATTGTTATTGTTATTGTTATTGTTATTGTTATTGTTATTGTTATTGTTATTGTTATTGTTATTGTTATTGTTATTGTTATTGTTATTGTTATTGTTATTGTTATTGTTATTGTTATTGTTATTGTTATTGTTATTGTTATTGTTATTGTTATTGTTATTGTTATTGTTATTGTTATTGTTATTGTTATTGTTATTGTTATTGTTATTGTTATTGTTATTGTTATTGTTATTGTTATTGTTATTGTTATTGTTATTGTTATTGTTATTGTTATTGTTATTGTTATTGTTATTGTTATTGTTATTGTTATTGTTATTGTTATTGTTATTGTTATTGTTATTGTTATTGTTATTGTTATTGTTATTGTTATTGTTATTGTTATTGTTATTGTTATTGTTATTGTTATTGTTATTGTTATTGTTATTGTTATTGTTATTGTTATTGTTATTGTTATTGTTATTGTTATTGTTATTGTTATTGTTATTGTTATTGTTATTGTTATTGTTATTGTTATTGTTATTGTTATTGTTATTGTTATTGTTATTGTTATTGTTATTGTTATTGTTATTGTTATTGTTATTGTTATTGTTATTGTTATTGTTATTGTTATTGTTATTGTTATTGTTATTGTTATTGTTATTGTTATTGTTATTGTTATTGTTATTGTTATTGTTATTGTTATTGTTATTGTTATTGTTATTGTTATTGTTATTGTTATTGTTATTGTTATTGTTATTGTTATTGTTATTGTTATTGTTATTGTTATTGTTATTGTTATTGTTATTGTTATTGTTATTGTTATTGTTATTGTTATTGTTATTGTTATTGTTATTGTTATTGTTATTGTTATTGTTATTGTTATTGTTATTGTTATTGTTATTGTTATTGTTATTGTTATTGTTATTGTTATTGTTATTGTTATTGTTATTGTTATTGTTATTGTTATTGTTATTGTTATTGTTATTGTTATTGTTATTGTTATTGTTATTGTTATTGTTATTGTTATTGTTATTGTTATTGTTATTGTTATTGTTATTGTTATTGTTATTGTTATTGTTATTGTTATTGTTATTG
>CAUJCB010000412.1:0-113643 GCA_963082715.1 Harpalus rubripes
CGAAACCCGTATTTAAAGAATATATATATATATATATATATATATATATATATATATATATATATATATATATATATATATATATATATATATATATATTGTGACACAAAAGAACAACGGCTACTTACCGTATCACACAAAAGTTGATGCGTCGGAGCTCACGGGTTGTAGCGGTGGCAAAGGTCGGGGTTCGATTAATAAGTTTGTGGTTGATAGTAGCCCAACTTACAAAAGTGACTCAGGCCAATGCCTGTGCAAAAGTTTGAAATACCACAGTTATTTTTCGGGCGCCAACACCTTGAAAAGGGTAAGCCTCGAGAGGTGTACTCGAGAAAGGAACACAAAACAAATAAAATGAAATGTTTAATTTTGAAAAGTTACAACTAAAAATTTTGTATAACCAGAAAATTATAAATTGAAAGTTACTGAAATAAAAAAAAAATACTAACGAACTCCGTTAGCGGTGCAGGACGTCTCTAGCTACTGCTGGGGGAACACTATGCACAGCAGCGGACTGGTGATAGACCTCGAGTGCTGGTTCGTTGAAAGGTTGTTACACCCTGCAGTGGTGTTCGTCTGCTCTACCGGTATAGGTAAGTACTGCGAGGTACAGTAGCAGGCCCTGGTGGATCGCTGGCGGAGCTGGTGTCCGACTCCTTGAATTGCGTCCCTCAGGGTGGCAGGTCTAGGCCAAGAGACAGTCGCAACCAACACAGCCGCTACTTTCCCTACAAAAAATAATCTCCGCAGTACTACGTACTTAGGGAGTAACACCAGAAACCAGAAGGGTTTGGATACTGTACAAAGGATCATACAAAAATAAATTCGACTCCTGCACGCCGTCCGGAAATTACAAAGAGAGAATTTTACAAAAAATTTAAATATGACCTTGAATTTAACAAAAAAAAGTTCTTTATGTGGCTGAAAGAAATTGAGGTGAATGAATGAAAATACAGCACAAGGACAAAACGTCACGATACTAGGAAAGGGCTCAGGGTGACTGCAGTCCAAAAGAAAATTTAATTATAGCGCAACTACAAAAAATACCCAAAAAATTTAAATTGGTAATACCAAAAAATTTAACAAACCGGCGCTAAACTAAATTTAAAATCCTGGAGGACTAATCTCCCACGCGGCGGGTAGCAAATCAACAAAATAACTAACACCCAAAATTTGGATTTGCCAACTACAAAAAAAATGGCGCGGAGAAAAAAATCCGGTTTCCTAAACGAAAACAAGTTCCAACCGTGATCCAGCAGGATTAAACAAAAATGGCCGCAACACCCACCACTCACTCACGCACACATACGCAGGATAAGGGTAGGATGGCGAAGGGAGGAAAGTTAAGCAGAACTACTAAAAAAAATTAACAATATGAAGGGGTTCGATGACCCGGGGGAAAACTGGAGCTATAAGGTTGATAGCTCGGGCTACGTTAAGCTGAAATACTGGATAAAAGTACAAAAAAGTCATAAAAATTTTGTCCAAAAAAATCACTAAATCCAAAAGAAAAATCTATAAGAATTTTGAAGATTCAGTGGCATGGTGGTGAGAGATATGAGTTCGTACACTCAGCTTAAATCACAACTACAAAACTTTTATAATTGTAATAAATTTAAAAATAAAATATTCAATACTCTGAGTAGAAGAAACCCAACTGTTAATGGTAGTTACTCGATACAAATGCACGGCCCTCGGCTGCATAAGGCAACACGTGGGTGGTACAAACAATGAAACTTTACCAAATCTAAATCATCCAAATAACAAAAAAAAATTGAATAAAGCTCGAGTAACTCACCACTAGCAGCCGTAGCAGGTCCTCAACCCAAACGTGAAACAGGAGAAATTTGGAAAACTAAAAGAGAAATCACGTCTCGCACCACGATGCACTGAAACTGTAGGCCTAACTGCCTGCCAAAAATAAAGGTCTGAAAGTTGAAAACTACAAGCTCGAAGAGGAGAAAAGTGAAATGCCGGTGCATTCCTCTTATATGCAAATAATTACAGCGCCTCTACTGTCAAATATGCCAAAACTAAATACGGCGGAAATAACTTTTCAAACTTTTGGCGTAAGTTCGCGCGACAGTGATAAGTCACTATTCGATTTTAAAAGACTAATAAGCAGTAATAAGAACTGAATTAAAATTCAAATGGGGCAAACTTCTTGAACAAAAAATAAAATATTTAAAGTGTTTCACTGACATTGCCGCGTGAAGCTAGCAGAGTTAAAACAATGATTGTTAAGAGGTGTACCATCTCAATAAAATTGTGGCTCAAAGATTTTTATTTATTCAATAAGAAAATGTTTGTAATGAAAACGAACCAGTGACGTTGCAAAACGTCACACAGCCTCTCTCCCTCAAAAAAAAATTTTTTTTGACCCAAAAAAAAATTTTTTTTTTCAAACTAAATTTTCTAGTCCGCTACAGTTTCATCATTTTCCTCCGCGGGGGCAGGCTTAAGATCAGAGATATGCCACACGCCTAAATCATTACCTGACATGTCTTGGAGACGATAAGAAGTTTTAGAGACCTTTTTAGTAACTAAACATTCTATATAACGAGGAGCTAGTTTAGAAGAAAATCCACGAGCGCCGTCGGAGAGGACATAATGTTTTTTCCAAACAGTATCGCCTTCAAAAAATTCTAAAGGACGTCTTCGTAAATTATAATACCGGGCGTTGCGTTCATAAGCCGCATGAATTCGCGTTTGCACTACTTGGAATAATTCGGTAAGTGATGACAAATGGTGGGCGTAAGTAGCTTGAGCATCGGAACAAACATTGTCAGGAAGGGGGTGGTAAAATTTACGCGATAAAGGGACATGTCGTCCGAAGTTCAAAAACGCAGGACTGAAGCCTGTGACTTCATGGACAGCAGTGCGAATGGCTTGTGCAATGGCAGGAAGATTTTCATCCCATTTTCGGTGATTTTCTTTAAGATAAGAACGAATGGCTGTTTTAACCGTGCGGTTAGTACGCTCAACAAAATTTACTTGAGGGTGGAATTTAGCATTATACCAAAGTTTGGGTATGGAATATTTTTTCACTAACTGAGTGAACTTGTCACTAGTAAATTGGGTTCCGTTGTCACATAAAATTATTTGGGGAACTCCAAATAAAAGAAAAACATTTTCTTCCAACAGCTTACATATTTGTGGGGCAGTGGCTTGACGAATAGGGAATAAAAGAGGAAATTTAGTAAACCAATCAGTGATGGCAAAAATATATTGGTGTCCCTTTGAGGAGGACGGTAAAGGGCCCATCAGATCTAACGAAATACATTGCCAGGGAAACTTAATTAGTTTTTCTTGGCCCATAAGACCTGGGGGCGGTAATTGGGGGACCTTTTGAGCTAGGCAAACTTTGCAGTGTTGAACATAGTGTAAGATAGAGGCGCGCATACGTGGCCAATAATAGAGTTCATTAACTCGACGATACGTTTTGAAAATACCGAGGTGAGCGGCAGTGGGGTCATCATGGTACTCCGTCAGGACAGTTTTCCTGTGATGTCGAGGAACGACCAGCTTCCAGGGCGATAAGTTGCTAGGAGGGTCATCGGGTGAAGTGACTAACTTGTAAATTAAATGATTTTCAACTCGCCAATCGGGAAACTGTGCTGGGTGGGTAAGTATACTAGTACGCAGATTATTGTACCAACGGTCCTTTGAGTCATTCCACTCGTCAGTGTTAAGGGCTGCTACTTCTAGGGGAGCACGAGAGAGAGCATCGGGCACTGAATTGAGTTTACCAGGACGATGTTCGATTACGAAGTTGAATTGCTGTAGTTTTACAGCCCAACGAGCTAATTTACCAGTGGGGTCAGACATTCTTATTAGCCACAGAAGGGAATAGTGATCGGTTATCACTGTGAAAGGTAGACCTTCGAGGTAAAGACGAAATTTTTCTATGGAAAAAACAACAGCTAAGCACTCGCGTTCGGTGACTGAATAATTTCGCTCGGCGTTATTTAAAGTACGACTTATAAAAGCGATGGGGTGTTCCTCGTTATCGGAGTCAACTTGAGTAAGCACGGCACCCACACCATAGTTGGAGGCATCAGTATAAATTCGAAACGGCTTCAGCGGCTGACTATAGTCAGGGCTGGCCAGAACAGGGGCAGAAGAAAGGGCTGACTTCAGCTGGTGAAAAGATTTTTCAGCTGCGGAGTTCCAGTCAATAGCAGCCTTTTTTTGTTTTCCCTTCGTCAAGTCATTAATAGGGGCTGCTAGAGTGGCAAAATTAGAGACGAAACGCCTATACCATCCCAAAACACCTATAAAACGTTTAACTTCCGTGACTGTCGTAGGGCGCGGAAAATCAACAATAGCACTAATCTTATCAGGATCAGTGCGAAGTCCTTGGCGGTCTACCATGAAACCTAGGTATTTTAAAGAAGGACAGCAAAATTCACATTTGTCGGCATTCACCGTGAGACCAGCATTTTTCAAGCGGTTGAGAACCTCGTATAAATTGCGTAAATGTTCATCAAAGGAAGAAGAAACAATAACATAGTCATCAAGATAAACAAATACATTGGGCTCTAACTCGGGCCCTAAAATTTGGTCCATTAACCGCTGAAGTGTTTGGGGGGCATTACATAAACCAAACGGCATACGAGTGAATTCAAACAGACCACGTCCGGGGACAGCAAAAGCGGTTTTTTCACGGGAGGACTCTTCTAAGGGTACCTGCCAAAAAGCACTCTTAAGGTCGATAGAGGATAAATACTTAGCGTCCCTTAATTTATTCAAAATAGAGTCCACTCTCGGTAGAGGATAAGCATCTTTTTTGTGACTGAATTAAGGCGTCGACCGTCAAAGCAAAGTCAAAGTGAACCGGAAGACTTTTTGACCAAAAGAACGGGCGAACACCATGGGTTGGACGATTTTTGAACTATGCCCTTTTTAATCATTTCATCAAGTTCTTTGTTAAGGTGCTCCTGCATGGGCGGGGAAAGGGGGTATTGCCGTTGTTTAATGGGTAGGGCATCACCAGTGTCGATGATGTGTTCGACCATATGGGTTCTCCCAAGACCTATGGATCCTAATTTTTCGAATTCGGTCATAATGGTTTTAAGGGCTGTACGCTGAGAAAAGTTCAAATCATCATTGCCCGAGAGACCCGACATAGAGGCTATTTCACCATGTACAGACCAAGAGTTTAAAGCAAAATTTAGAGAAAGGCTAAACTCTTCGCAAAAATCAACCCCTAAAATAAGGGTATGGCGCACAGAAGGCACAACCACACAGGAAAATATCTTAGTACGACCATGTAACGTGATGGGAAGAGAAACATTACCCAAAACAGGCTGAGCGACACCATCAGCAGTGGTCACCTCACTAAGAGAACCGGAAGA
The DNA here is from genome assembly GCA_963082715.1 of Harpalus rubripes. Lineage (NCBI taxonomy): Eukaryota > Metazoa > Arthropoda > Insecta > Coleoptera > Carabidae > Harpalus > Harpalus rubripes. Next base: position 5,358 of record CAUJCB010000412.1, read on the forward strand.
AATAACGCACTTTCGAGACTTTAAAAGTGGCAACCCACAACGACCGATAACGGTGATACAATACCTAAGTCGGGCTGTGAGACCAGACCACGTAGACACAGACTCGCGTACCATACGGAACCAAATGAGAGCATTACCGGTAAACAGATCAGTGGCTTGTCGGAAAAGCTGATCATCGCTAACTCCGCGAGCATGTGCGCATTCTTGTAAACGTTCAAGAAATTCGTTGACACCGGTTGTACCATCGAATTTAATATTCCAGCGTACTATTTGGGGATTACGATCGATAAAATTGGCACTAGGTAAAAGGGTGCTATGCGCGACTTGGTGGCGTATAGGGGAATATTGAATGGGCGGTAATAATTGTCGCGAGGGTTCGTTACTAAACTGGATTGAGTTCAAACGACTTAAGAAATCCCGATTATCGTTATTTTCAGTTGGAGGTACTAGAGGGGCAGTTACTACAGGTTCATCATTGCCAAAATCTATTAAATTTATGGGGCAAGTATTTTCTGCTGTTAAGGTAGTGCATGCTAGGCGTTTTCACGACTGCAAGCAATCTAATGACTTCAGGCTGAAATTGAACAGGTAGGCGCAATATTCGCCTATGAATGTGAACAAGCCTGGAGCTACACTCGTCACTAACTTGCTTAGAGCCTTGAGTGGAAAAGAAACAGGAATATTCACACATACCCAGCATTTCCTGTAATTTAGTCCGGCAGGTTAGCTGGTCTGTCAGCGGCTCAGGAAAGAAAGCAGGATTGATGAAGTATTCATTCTCTCTCTCCACTTGTAACAGTCCCGATAATATAATCCTTTTCTCCTGTACTGTACCAGCTGAATCTGCATTCCGTATTCGGAGCTCGTACTCTAGTTCGTCCTCGCGCAAATGGGTTAAATCCATGGTCATCGTGTACCGAGAAAATATAATTAGCAAAAAATATAAGGGAAACAATAGGAAAAAATAAGGGACACACAAAATAGAAAAACCTTCGCTTCTGCAAAATTTTGAAAAAAGTGAAATAAATTTTCAACTATCAAAAACAAAATTTTAGAAAAAGTCCCACGTTCGGGCGTCAATTTTCGTGTGACACAAAAGAACAACGGCTACTTACCGTATCACACAAAAGTTGATGCGTCGGAGCTCACGGGTTGTAGCGGTGGAAAAGGTCGGGGTTCGATTAATAAGTTTGTGGTTGATAGTAGCCCAACTTACAAAAGTGACTCAGGCCAATGCCTGTGCAAAAGTTTGAAATACCACAAAGTTATTTTTCGGGCGCCAACACCTTGAAAGGGGTAAGCCTCGAGAGGTGTACTCGAGAAAGGAACACAAAACAAATAAAATGAAATGTTTAATTTTGAAAAGTTACAACTAAAAATTTTGTATAACCAGAAAATTATAAATTGAAAGTTACTGAAATAAAAAAAAAAATACTAACGAACTCCGTTAGCGGTGCAGGACGTCTCTAGCTACTGCTGGGGGAACACTATGCACAGCAGCGGACTGGTGATAGACCTCGAGTGCTGGTTCGTTGAAAGGTTGTTACACCCTGCAGTGGTGTTCGTCTGCTCTACCGGTATAGGTAAGTACTGCGAGGTACAGTAGCAGGCCCTGGTGGATCGCTGGCGGAGCTGGTGTCCGACTCCTTGAATTGCGTCCCTCAGGGTGGCAGGTCTAGGCCAAGAGACAGTCGCAACCAACACAGCCGCTACTTTCCCTATAAAAAATAATCTCCGCAGTACTACGTACTTAGGGAGTAACACCAGAAACCAGAAGGGTTTGGATACTGTACAAAGGATCATACAAAAATAAATTCGACTCCTGCACGCCGTCCGGAAATTACAAAGAGAGAATTTTACAAAAAATTTAAATATGACCTTGAATTTAACAAAAAAAAGTTCTTTATGTGGCTGAAAGAAATTGAGGTGAATGAATGAAAATACAGCACAAGGACAAAACGTCACGATACTAGGAAAGGGCTCAGGGTGACTGCAGTCCAAAAGAAAATTTAATTATAGCGCAACTACAAAAAATACCCAAAAAATTTAAATTGGTAATACCAAAAAATTTAACAAACCGGCGCTAAACTAAATTTAAAATCCTGGAGGACTAATCTCCCACGCGGCGGGTAGCAAATCAACAAAATAACTAACAACCAAAATTTGGATTTGCCAACTACAAAAAAAAAATGGCGCGGAGAAAAAAATCCGGTTTCCTAAACGAAAACAAGTTCCAACCGTGATCCAGCAGGATTAAACAAAAATGGCCGCAACACCCACCACTCACTCACGCACACATACGCAGGATAAGGGTAGGATGGCGAAGGGAGGAAAGTTAAGCAGAACTACTAAAAAAAATTAACAATATGAAGGGGTTCGATGACCCGGGGGAAAACTGGAGCTATAAGGTTGATAGCTCGGGCTACGTTAAGCTGAAATACTGGATAAAAGTACAAAAAAGTCATAAAAATTTTGTCCAAAAAAAATCACTAAATCCAAAAGAAAAATCGATAAGAATTTTGAAGATTCAGTGGCATGGTGGTGAGAGATATGAGTTCGTAAACTCAGCTTAAATCACAACTACAAAACTTTAATAATTGTAATAAATTTAAAAATAAAATGTTCAATACTCTGAGTAGAAGAAACCCAACTGTTAATGGTAGTTACTCGATACAAATGCACGGCCCTCGGCTGCATAAGGCAACACGTGGGTGGTACAAACAATGAAACTTTACCAAATCTAAATCATCCAAATAACAAAAAAAAAAATTGAATAAAGCTCGAGTAACTCACCACTAGCAGTCGTAGCAGGTCCTCAACCCAAACGTGAAACAGGAGAAATTTGGAAAACTAAAAGAGAAATCACGTCTCGCACCACGATGCACTGAAACTGTAGGCCTAACTGCCTGCCAAAAATAAAGGTCTGAAAGTTGAAAACTACAAGCTCGAAGAGGAGAAGAGTGAAATGCCGGTGCATTCCTCTTATATGCAAATAATTACAGCGCCTCTACTGTCAAATATGCCAAAACTAAATACGGCGGAAATAACTTTTCAAACTTTTGGCGTAAGTTCGCGCGACAGTGATAAGTCACTATTCGATTTTCAAAGACTAATAAGCAGTAATAAGAACTGAATTAAAATTCAAATGGGGCAAACTTTTTGAACAAAAAATAAAATATTTAAAGTGTTTCACTGACATTGCCGCGTGAAGCTAGCAGAGTTAAAACAATGATTGTTAAGAGGTGTACCATCTCAATAAAATTGATTTTTATTTATTCAATAAGAAAATTTTTGTAATGAAAACGAACCAGTGACGTTGCAAAACGTCACAATATATATATATATATATATATATATATATATATATATATATATATATATATACAGAGAATTTAATTTAAAATGCAACATATGATTCATCACTTCCATGGTTACACACTACTGTCAAAAAATGACAGCAATGTAATATTTGTCCAATTTAAAATTCAACATTATAAATAGTACTGCAGCACAAGAGATACCTCCAAAACACATCACAAATGGTGTCAATTCTTTTTACGACCAACTAGGATATTGCCGCAGTGTAAATGGAGGTATTTTTGAACAATTATTAGATTAAAATTATGAATTTTTGTAAGCTAAAATTTGTTAAGATGTGCTACATTAAAGATTTGATTTTTTGTTAATCATATATAGGCTAATTTATTGGAAATTAATATTGATAATACATAACTAAAATTTTGTATGTTGCATTTTAAAATGGACAAAAATTACATTGCTGTCATTTTTTGACAGAGATTGTGTGTAACCATGGAAGTGATGGACCATATGTTGCATATTAAAATAAATTCCCTGTATATATATATATATATATATATATATATATATATATATATATATATATATATATATATATATATATATATATTGTAACGAAACCGACCAGTGATTAGGACCCAAAACTACGTTGTGTTTGTAAAAATGTAAAGATGAAAGAATGTAACCCCAAAATGATCGTAATTCGAAGTGGCTGTCATGAAAGGAGAAGATAGGGGACGTTAGGAGTGAAACTGAGTAGATGCCTTCCAAAAGAGTAACTACAACTCTTATGCATTTATTACTGCAAGTACAAATAATCAAAGATATGCCAATATACAAACAATAATGTAAACTGTATGGTGGGTTGTACAAGTCCACAGGTTGTATGTGTGATGATTGGTACGGCGCTAGGCACAGGAATGGCGCTCGGCATATCGGAACATAGCGGCCAGTAACGCATCATGTGACTCTGTATTAAACCACTGGTCAAACACTGTAACAGACCACATATTCAAATAGAAAGGAGTATAAATCTGGTTTGCACAGACTAATATTTCTCCGTATTTATCTTTGTAAATCATAATATATCTTTTATAAACCATCGTCTCTAGAAGTGGGAAACAGTTATTATACCTGAAATAAATAACCATCAGGCAACAAGCATATGCAATAATAAAGTAATGCAATAGCAAACAAATGAAAAACCACAATATAAGTGTCAATTAGACCTGATGGCTGTAAATAAATAAAAACAGAAATAATCACAGTAACATAAACAAATGCAAGTTAACTCAAATAACAGTGAGCCGAAAATAATTGCGTAAAGAAACATGGGTAAGTCTTTATGAAAGACAAAGATCATTAATTGTATTGTTCTGTAATAAAATGTTTATAATAGTGCTGCTTTATAGAGGTCAGCTTCTCTCAGTTAGCTTACCCTGGTATTTCACCATAACTTAGACCTGGACATCATCCTCGTAGCTTGCCTGTATGGTAACTAGAATAGAAAGTGTCTCAAACGAGATCTGTACAACTTTTTATAACCCACACTTGGTGATACTACAATTACAGCAATATATGTCTCAGAAGAGACCTGGACATCGTCCTCATAGCTTACACTTGGTGATACTAACTTTTAGCAGTAAATATCTCAAAAGAGACCTGGACATCGTCCTCATAGCTCACACTAGGTGATACTACAACTAAAGCAGTAAATGTCTCAAAAGAGATAGGACATCGTCCTCATAGCTCACACTTGGTGATACTACAATTACAGCAGTAAAATGCCTCAAAAGAGACCTGGACATCGTCCTCATAGCTCACACTTGGTGAAACTACAATTACCGCAGTAAATGTCTCAAAGGAGACCTGGACATCGTCCTTATAACTCACACTTGGTGATACTACAATTATAGCAGTAAAATGTCTCAAAAGAGACCTGGACATCGTCCTCATAGCTCACACTTGGTGAAACTACAATTACAGCAGTAAAATGCCTCAAAAGAGACCTGGACATCGTCCTCATAGCACACTAGGCTCCCTCCCCTAGACGATGCCAGAGCAAACAAACACCATTCCACCACAGGACCTGGGGTATGGAGACAGTGTTAAAATGAATTGTTAGTTATGTGACGGAATGTTGGTTACTTATGAATAGGAAGGTGAAAGGAATCTGACCATTCACGCTAGAATAAATTAAATCTATGGACGAAGGAATGGGTTCTGTCCGGATAGCCAGGACGGCCACCCACGAAGTAATGATAAACCTCTGTGGAAGAAGGAACGAGTTCTGTTCGGATAACCAAGGACGGTACTCACGCAGGCATGATAAAACTCGGTGGAAGAAGGAATGAGTTCTGTCCGGATAACCAAGGACGGTACTCACGCTGGAATTATAAAACTCTGTGGAAGAAGGAATGAGTTCTGTCCGGATAACCAAGGACGGTACTCACGCAGGCACGATAAAACTCTGTGGAAGAAGGAATGAGTTCTGTCCGGATAACCAAGGACGGTACTCACGCTGGAATGATAAAATTCGATGGCAGAAGGAATGAGTTCTGTCCGGATAACCAAAGACGGTACTCACGCTGGAATGATAAAACTCTGTGGAAGAAAGAATGAGTTCTGTCCGGATAACCAAGGACGGTACTCACGCAGGCACGATAAAACTCTGTGGAAGAAGGAATGAGTTCTGTCCGGATAACCAAGGACGGTACTCACGCTGGAATGATAAAATTCGATGGCAGAAGGAATGAGTTCTGTCCGGATAACCAAGGACGGTACTCACGCTGGAATGATAAAACTCTGTGGAAGAAAGAATGAGTTCTGTCCGGATAACCAAGGACGGTACTCACGCAGGCACGATAAAACTCTGTGGAAGAAGGAATGAGTTCTGTCCGGATAACCAAGGACGGTACTCACGCTGGAATGATAAAACTCTGTGGAAGAAGGAATGAGTTCTGTCCGGATAACCAAGGACGGTACTCACGCTGGAATTATAAAACTGTGGAAGAAGGAATGAGTTCTGTCCGGATAACCAAGGACGGTACTCACGCAGGCACGATAAAACTCTGTGGAAGAAGGAATGAGTTCTGTCCGGATAACCAAGGACGGTACTCACGCTGGAATGATAAAACTCTGTGGAAGAAGGAATGAGTTCTGTCCGGATAACCAAGGACGGTACTCACGCTGGAATTATAAAACTGTGGAAGAAGGAATGAGTTCTGTCCGGATAACCAAGGACGGTACTCACGCAGGCACGATAAAACTCTGTGGAAGAAGGAATGAGTTCTGTCCGGATAACCAAGGACGGTACTCACGCTGGAATGATAAAACTCGGTGGAAGAAGAAATGAGTTCTGTCCGGATAACCAAGGACGGTACTCACGCTGGAATGATAAAACTCTGTGGAAGAAGGAATGAGTTCTGTCCGGATAACCAAGGATGGTACTCACGCTGGAAAGATAAAACACTGTGGAAGAAAATAACAAGTAAAAGGAGAGCGAAACAAGGCCGTCTAAATAGACGTGGAGGAAATAATGTTGTGGAATTTGCCTGTCGAATCTAGCCGACTCTGACGGAGAGATAGGATTGTAATAGGTAAGACTTGTTGTGAAGATGGTATATGAGTGAGACTAGGTCTCACGACTAGGGAAGCCGGAGAGGTTACCCAACTACTCAACGCAGCCAGAGGCCAAACCAGCTCTTAGAGGGAGGTCTCGCTATTAGGAGAATTTACAAAATAACTGTAAAATCTTACGGTCTTGGAGAAGATGTCTAGGTAAAACACAGGTAATATGTACCTGGAGGACTTGGTGTCAAATAACAACCAGTGGGAATCGAGATCTTGGGTCGTCCAACTGGACGTGGTGGAAACGCTGCTGGAGGAATTTGTCTGTCGAATCTAGCCGACTCTGACGGAGAGACGGGATTTCACTAGGTAAGACTTGTGAAGATGGTATATGAGTGAGACTAGGTCTCACGACCAGGGAAGCTGGAGAGGTTACCCAACTACTGAACGCAGCCAGAGGCCAAACCAGCTCTTAGAGGAAGATCTCGATGTTAGGAGAAGATGTCTAGGTGAATGTAGAATCTTGCAGTCTTGGAGATGATGTTCAGGTGATGATAGTAGATACTCACAGACTTCTTGATTCTAACGAGATGTAACATTGACTATCCCGAGGCACGCTGTGCTCACTGCTTATGTGCCCAATCCCCACTACTGTCTCAACAGTAGAATAACCAATACGTTGTAAAGAAAACTCACCAAATATGGAAGTGCAAAACATTATAATTCCCCACTTCTACGCCTAATATTCACAAATAGTGAACATCTGCAGTTCTGGGAATTCAACATTGTTATCACCCTGTAGGGGGACGTACCCAGCTCTGAGCAGGTAGCCTAGCCTTGTGTTCACCCTCTTTTGGGATGCGCTCGGATACTAAGCAGGTACACTAGCCTTCAATTGATCTATGCCAGTGTGTGCGTACACCAAACATATAAAATCAAACAATTAAGATAAATAATTATAAAACTATTTTCCAAATAAATAACTGCAAAATCAAAAGAAAAATTTAGGATTAATAAAATGGGGTCATTACAATATATATATATATATAAATAAATAAATTTATTACCTGTCACAACATTCATAACCACAACATTTAAACAGTATTACGCATTTGCTGCGTTGTGCGATCGGGGCGACAAAGTGACTTGGCGTATAAGGAAATCTAAAAAGGATAACAGATAACATTGACTTGTCAACTTTGACATTTCACACCAGTCTGGTTCTCATTTTTTTATATGTTATTCTTGAATACTTATTCTGTTAATTCAAAATATGTATAATTTATTTAAATGGTATTAAATTATCCAAATCTCTTTTTATACTGAAAATATTTCCACCTAAATAACAACATTAAAATGTCAAATGACATTTGTAACGTTCTTTTTCTTAATATTGTAATAAATGAATAGACAGTTGCTTGGATTATGACTTGCGTGATGTGTGATTCGCGGATTTCATATCTATCCCGAAATGGTCATGAAATTATATTCGTTCATTTAACTAGTATTGCCTACATATCCATTTTGCAGATTATAAAGAAATGATAAGGTTTTCATGTGGGAGTAAAAAAACCAGCAAATGCAAATCAGTTACCAAATGCGGTAATACAAAAAGTTTCATTTTCATAGTTCAAACATACATCTTTGTTTGCTTTTATTGTATTATAAAATTATGTACAAGTTTCAACAAGATTTGTCTTAATTATTAATAATTTAGCTATGGTGGTAATGTTCATTTTACTTTTTTCAGAAGATTACAGTATTTTGACTTGTGTGAAAATAACCTCTCTATTGATGCAGTCGTCCTCGGTAAACAAAGCAACCTGAATAAGTAAATGGAATTGTTTTTGAGTTTAATTGTTTTGAACATGTACATATACTTTCTTTCATTTATTTTCAGATCATTTTATTATTTTTAAATTTTCTTATATTATTTTCCAAATATGATTTTAATATTGCATATTCACATTTTACAATCACTAAACATTAGAAAATATATTTCTTTGGTAAAACATCGTGTAGATATAAACAAAAATCTGATGTGGACACCACACGACTTCCTTGTACACAAGACCAATATGAAGTATAGACCCAAGTATATAATTGCACATATTTGACGTAATTTGACATTAGCATCTATTTTTTATTTTTTGTTATTTTTTGTCTTAATCCATAGCAAGCTTCATTACAAAAACCAAAAATTATATAAGTTTTAAATATACATATCTCGCTTATACAAAGGGCTAATTTAATAATACTTGATGTGCTAGACACAGAATTTAATTCTCTAAAATTATTATTTGAAGCATTTATTTCTAAAATCAAAATGAAACCATTTTATTAAAGAAAAACTGTTAACACCTTCAGGTAATATGCCACTTCCGGTTAGCCTGTTTTAATCAAAATCCACTATGTTATTCCAATTGACATAAAAGTCTTATATACCAAATTTGAAAAGTGTTAGATTATATTTTAAGATAGTTTTTCATTAAAATCTATTATAGGCTTCAAATAAAGTACCATTTCTAGAAATTATGTAATGACCAAAAAGGGAGGTGCACAGCTAGATGTTATAGCAGTCCTAAATACAAAATTTCAACTTTCTACGGCTCAATGTTTTTGAGTTATGCGAGATACATACGCACGTACGCACGTACGTACATACGTACAGACGTCACGACGAAATTAGTCAAAATGGATTCAGGGATGGTCAAAATGGATATTTCTGTTGAAATCTCAAAACCGAAAATTTTCGCGATTACAATACTTCCTTTACTTCGTACAAGGAAGTAAAAAATCTGATGTGGCCACGACACGACTTCCTTGTACACAAGACCAATATGAAGTATAGACCCAAGTATAAAATTGCACGTATTTGATGTAATTTGACATTAGCATCTATTTTTTATTTTTTTTGTTATTTTTGTCTTAATCCATAGCAAGCTTCATTATAAATACCAAAAAGTATATAAGTTTTAAATATACATATCTCGCTTATACAAAGGGCTAATTTAATAATACTTGATGTGCTAGACACAGAATTTAATTCTCTAAAATTTTTATTTGAAGCATTTATTTCTAAAATCAAAATGAAACTATTTTATTGAAGAAAAACTGTTAACAACTTCAGGTAATATGTCACTTCCGGTTAGCCTGTTTTAACCAAAATCTACTATGTTATTCCAATTGACATAAAAGTCTTATATACCAAATTTGAAAAGTGTTAGATTATATTTTAAAATAGTTTTTCATGAAAATCTATTATAGGCTTCAAATAAAGTACCATTTCTAGAAGTTATGTATTGACCAAAAAGGAAGGTGCACAACTATATGTTATAGCAGTTCTAAATACAAAATTTCAACTTTCTACGGCTTACCGTTTTTGAGTTATGCGAGATACATACGCACGTACGTACGTACGTACAGACGTCAAGACGAAATTAGTCAAAATGGATTCAGGGATGGTCAAAATGGATATTTCCGTTGAAATCTGAAAACCGAAATTTTTCGCGATTACAAAACTTCTTTTACTTCGTACAAGGAAGTAAAAAAGGTAATAATTTAGTAGAAGCTGGGACATTACAAAACCCTGACGGGACAATCTACGAAATCCGGGACTATCCAGGCAAAACCAGGACGGATGGTCAGTCTATATATACGAGCCCAGGCCCATAATACACCTACACGAATGGTGAGAAATTTCTACAATATTTTTTTACTACTTTAAAATGTAGACTGTAAACATACGAAAACTGAATACTTCATTAACTAACCAAATAAGTGCAAGTTATAAAACAAAAACTGTGGTCCAACGGTCGGGTCATAATAGTTTGACCGGAATTTAATATTGAGTTACATCGCCTTTATTAGTAATAACAGCGTTTATTCTGCTACGCGTTGTGTCCACTATGGTATGGGTATTTCATGCTCCTTGAACCATGTTTTAAGATTTTTGCCGTATGATACGGTGCGCCGTCCTGTTGGAAGATGAAGTCACCTTTGGCCGTTTCGCAATTAGCGATCGAGGGTAAAAAACTTTCTTCCAAAATGTCTCGGTATTTCCGTGAGTTTACTGTTCCATTAATAAAGTGTAATTTACCCACGCACCTTCCAGACATACAGCCCCAGACCATGACAGACGCTGAAAACTTGACTTTTTTCACTAAACAGTCGTTATGGTAAGTCTCTGAAGGTGTGCGCAACACTCGTTTCCGCGAGTCTCCTCCGCAAACGCCGAATTTAGCTTCGTCGCTCCAAATTACACTGTGTCATTGTCTTTGAGTGCAGTTTCGGTGTTCTCGAGCCCATTTCACTCTATTACGCTTTTGTAATTTGGTTAATAACGGCTTTTCTTTTGCCTATTGAAAAAATTAAATAACAAATTGACAAATTGTACAAAAAAGGTGGTTGAATGTTGTTACCTTATAAAACTTGTATCCTATATTTCGAATAGTTCTCTTCGTTGTAGACATCGATGCTTCCTTTCCTAAGCTCTCCCTCCATAGCAAAGTTATTTCTTTAGTATTTGACTGCCGGTTTGTTTTTACAATTCTACGTAAAGCACGCTTATTTGCTTGTGTAATAGAAGATGGTCGGCCGGGTTTGGTTTTTATTTCGACTCCGCCTGTTCTTTTAGATAAATTAATGATGTCTTGCACTGTAGATCGAGAAACAGAATGCGAAACAGATATTCGACGAGCCGAAATTCACTTTCTATGGGCATTAATGAAAGATAAGCGCAAATCTTTACTTAGAGATTTACCACGAGACATTATGCTTGAAAAACCACTAATAACTAACCGACAACCACCGATATCTAATATTGACAGCTATTTTGTTGATTTGTGCAATATTTGTTTTGTTTTAACAAGAGCGCATTATTTTCATGACTAGTATATGTGGCCGAACTATTATGACCTATCAGTTGGACCATACTTTTTTTATATTAATTTAGTTTATTAAGCCATTGTAATAGTGTCTAGTTTTTATAAATTTAAAATCTATATTTTATTACAGATGAAACAGATTTGTAGAAATTCCTCACCATTTGTCTAGGTGTAATGATTTGTTAAGGCGTCTAATAGAAAATGTATATGCATATATATATATATATATATATATATATATATATATATATATATGCATATATATATATATATATATATATATATATATATATATATATATATATATATATATATAAGCTGTCTCACAACTTGCGCCCCAGAACGAATAAGGAGAAACACGAGACTGCACTCGGATGTGTAATTTCGAAGCAAAAAATCTAGCTTAAAAGATATTCGAGAAAAGACGTCTTAAAATTGACCAATCAGAGACCTACACCTTTAACGTGTGTTTGCCGTAATTTTACGTTACTAGAGTTTTATACAAATCAGAACTTCTTTAAAATGTGAAGGCGACTGTAGTTTTCAAAAAAATGTCAGTGTCAAATTAAATTTGATAAGGTGAATAAAAAGGCAAATTCTTACCATGTATTCAGCCGCTGATTACTTAGAAATGATTATAATATTCAGAGAATGTGGACGTAAAGCCAGAGAGGCAGCACCTAGCAACCAGTTTTATTTTCTAATAATATCATCACACCTCAAGATATCCTTCCGGGATTGGTGGATTAAAAAGTCTTGTAACTGCGTTATGCAAGCAGCCGCAAATTATTTTCTTCTATTTGTTGGCAACCTATTGTCGTCGGCAAGTGTCAGTTTCGTCTGGGGTGCGAGTTGTGAGACACCTGTATATATATATATATATATATATACAGGGTGTCCCATAACTTCAGGTACGTATTAGAAGGGCATATAGTTCTTAATGTCCTGATTACGGAACAAAAAAAATTTTTTCAAAATTCAAAAATTAGTTTTTGAAGGAAACAGTTTTGGGACACTGGTTGAATAGGTAGTTTTAATATTAAATATTACGTTGTGTTATATCTAATTAATAAGAAATGTTTGCATAATACAATCATTTCATTAGGTTTCTAGTAGCCGGCCACATAAATTGTATTTCTTATAATAGTTTTGACATTGCTCTTCTGATTATTGTTACAAATATGAATGGTTACAGTAACAGTGAGTTAGTGGATATGTTTCTAATGTATGGCGAAGCAGGGCAAAACTGTAGATTAGCTCAGCGTTCTTACGCTGAACGTTTCCCAGGACGACGGCATCCGAATTCTCGCATATTTGTAAGCCTTACTCAACACCTTTGCGACACTGGTTCTTTGCAACCTAATCGGGGAAGAGACGGCGGAGCTCATCGGAGACCAGTAAATGTTGAAAATGCTGTCTTAGATTTGGTACGCAATGACCCAACAATCAGCATAAGGAGAATATCTCGTCAACTACCAGGTGTACCACGAATGACAATTTGGAGAATTTTAAGGAATAATAATTTACATCCTTATCATTTTCAACGGGTCCATGCGTTAATTGAACCCGATCATTACTCTCGAGTAAGGTTTTGTGAATGGCTTCTAAACCAACATGCTCAGGATGGCAATTTTACGTTAAAAGTAATATTTTCCGACGAAGCGATATTTACTCGTGATTGTATACATAATATTCATAACTGTCACTACTGGGCCGAAGAAAATCCACATGCTGCTGTCAGGAGTAATTTTCAGCACAGATTTTCACTAAATGTTTGGGCTGGGATGGTAAACGGATCGTTGCTGGGACCATACAAACTTCCTAACAGAATATCTGGGAATGATTATTTACAATTTTTGCTGAATAATTTGCCTGAATTATTAGAAGATATTCCTCTTAATTTACGTCAAAATGCATGGTTAATGCATGACGGTGCGCCGCCACATTTTGCTAGAAATGTCAGACATCATCTTGACAGAGTATTTGAGGACAGGTGGATTGGTCGAGGAGGTCCCGCGTCTTGGCCCCCTAGATCCCCGGATTTCAATCCGTTAGATTTTTATTTGTGGGGTAATTTTAAATCCCTCGTCTATGATAATCAAGAGGCACCTGAAACCCTTGAAGAATTACGGCAACGAGTTGAAAATTGTGCTGAAAGAATTAGACAAGAGAATGCAATTCATCGGGCTTCTTCAATTTCTTTAATTCAACGTGCTGCATTATGTTTAGCTGTAAATGGAAATAATTTTGAACAGTTTTTGTAAAAATAAAATAAATAATTTGATTTTTTTCATTACATACACATCTCCCAAACTTAATTGGTGTAACAAAGCTTTACGTAATTGCATAAATTAATTTCATTGTTAAATTATTTTATGTAATAGTTATAACTAATTTCACTATTCCAAGTATTATAGTATCCAGGGGTACAAAAAATATTCTTCTTAAGTGAACTACCCTTAATTATAGGAATTTTGAAAAAATTCTTTTTGTTCCGTAATCAGGACATTAAGAACTATATGCCCTTCTAATATGTACCTGAAGTTATAGGACACCCTGTATATATATATATATATATATATATATATATATATATGTATATATATATATATATATATATATATATATATATATATATATATATATATATATATATATATATATATATATAAAACCTAAGGTGAGTTTATTGGTTTCTATATTTTTTTATAAAGATCAAGTTACATGAACGAGTGGATCGAATATGTAACCTAATGTAGAGTTTATTAACGAGAAATGGGCTATAAAAAAAGTTAGTAAATATTTTGTACTAAATATCAAATCGAGAATTTTGCGCCTATTTTGCAATTTTATGCAGTAGGTGTGAATCTGAGGAAATTTTCAGTACAAGAAAGAGACAAAGTTTCCTTGCACTCATTCAATTCTACTAATAACTTTATATATATATATATATATATATATATATATATATATATATATATATATATATATATATACTTCGTGAATTATATTAGTACACACTTCTTTCAAAAATATAACATGTTATTTCTCAGTGATGACACCTTTGAAAACCTAGTTAATCTCACTCTGTGTTCGGATCCGTTGCGAAATGGAGTCTCCAATAAAGTTGGAAAAGTAGAAAATAAAATTAGATTGAACCGCGTCGACAACGGACAGAGGCTGACGAAGTTGTAGACATCACGCCGAGGACAGGCGCAATACAGTCTCCTGCATCCTGCATCTTACAACTTCAGCGCCTTTTAATTGGATTTGCTAAGTGCTATTTTAAATCGAGAGTACAAAGCGGATGCAATAAAAACTTTCAATGTCAACTAATTAGGTTTCTAGAGCATGCATAAAGTTGAAAATATTGAAGAGTACTAATTTATAAATTATAGCGTTTTCCATTTAAATATTGAGTTTTGCACTCAGTGCAGGCAAGGACGTCATGCCCGGCACTAATTGTTGTTACAACACATTCGCAGAGCATTTTAAATAAAATATGTTGCAAAATTTCAGTGCAAGTTTATTAGCTGTCACTTTCACTACAGAGGTTATGTATCTGTGAATATCACTACACAAGATTCGTTTCCAATAATTCTTCTGTTATTAAGAAAATTACATCCATTATGCTTATAATAGTCACTATACAACTCAACATACGAATATAACAGACTGCACTGGCAAGAACTGACGATCGTATTAGTGCAAGAATATGCGCACTGAGTAAGTATATATTGCTGAAAATGTGTTCAATTAAATTACAATTGACAATTTAGTATTAATAGTTTAAATATTTTGTCAGTTTAGGTCGATAACCAGTGGTGCGAGATAATTTGGAGTTATGTACATATTTCTACTAATACTGGATGGAGGCAAAAAATATTGAATTATCTAATTTCTTTTCTTACATCCATGTGAAGAGATGATTACATTTTGGTTATAATTGCTCAACCGGAAGTACCCTTATTTTAAGATTTTAACAGTTTTTCTTGAAATAACACTGTAATTTTCCATATTTTATATTATACATATTAAAGAACATTTTATTCTTTATATGATTTAATTACATTTAATATTTAATGCATATAAAGTTAAAAAATATAAAGAAATTTAATTTCATAAAGCAGTTAGCTATGCTATAAGCATAGAAACCCCTAATATATTAAGAAAATGCTGATTGACATATGTCAGTGTCAAGTGCAATTGACAGTTTGCGTTATAATTTTCCGGAAATATAGAACCTCTTAGGTACATGAAACTTTCTGTGGTGGAATTTGTACAAAATACATAGAACTACAGAAGATAATGTACTTGAAATGTGGAATCTTGTGAAAGAAACATTCTGTATGGAATCTGTACAAAATATATGGAACTCACGACAAGTAATGTACTGGCCACATCAGATTTTTTTGTATCGTGACGGCAAATAAACTTTGTTAAAATATATTTTTTTGTGCACAATTCCTCGAGTATCATTGGAGGTCTGGTATACATCACTCACACATCCGCACTCATTAGCACCAGTGGTGCTTAATATTTGCGTTCACACCTGCTCTCATTTCTTTTTGTTACGACCCACGATCCTCGCTTACGACTTTTAAGCTCCAGGGACAGCTTTATGTGTGTAGTAATCGAGCATCTTCGAAAGGTAGGTACCGATTCCGTCACAATATACGTAATAGAATATTAAACTATAATTGTTACAATGACCCTTCTTGTAATACGCGTAAGTTTTCGTAGTCAAGTCATAGGCAAGTTTTCATATTATTTTTTCTATTTCACTTTAATTTACTTTTATTTTTTATATAAAAATTCTTTATAGTTTCATGGGGTCTCGTGGTCGCGTGCCTGAGTGTCTGGTCGCGAATTTAGAGAACCGGGTTCGATCCCGACAGACGCCAAATATTCCGAATTTTAAATGGCACAAAATTGACCCCTGTGGTGCACTCTCCACGCCAGCAAAGAGTATCCGTGAGCTGACGCCTGATAAACGCCCGCACGGTACAAATATGTCATCATTACCGATATCTGCGTATAAAGCAAATTGGCACACCCAGCAATGGGTAATATGCCGTGATGATATATTTATATTTATTTTATTTTATAGTTTCAATTGTCTACACTACACGATAAAAGTCAAGACATTTTACTAGCATTAATTTAAAAGGCTGCGAATTTTTCATCTAATCTATTTGTTATTTGACTTTACAGAAAAATTCCTCTTCAATATAATAAAATTGTATTTGTAAAATGATAGTGAAAAGTTAATTGACACATCTCTGTCAATATCAATTAGATACTCGTAGCATTAAAGCTGTGAAAATTTTTTCCCTGTTTTATTTAAAATAATCTATCAATGAGTCACATTTAATGAACTCACCTTAGAGAAAATTGCTTCTTTTTGCTGTTTGGAGAGCAAAAAGTTAAATGGAGTTTATATTGAATTTTCCCCAAGTAATATTTCTTTCTCGTTTGGGGAAAATTTTAAAAACATTTCATGACTCACATATTAGGAATTTGTAATTTCTTGCCGATCGATTGTGTCTCTGATGAGTGATTATAGTTCAAATTCTAACGACATAAATTATTTCAAGTAATGCACTTTCCATACCAATATTTAATGCACGGGTACTAATAAGGCAGTCGGTACAGATTGACGTTTGGTAAAGTAGTCACTCTACAGCAAAAAAAGAACGCTCAAATATTGGCGAAAATTCGTAAAAAATTTATTTTGTGTCTCCATCCGGTATAAATAGTTTTACAAAGGAGAATATGCTGCCGTACCGTAAGCCATAATGACATAAACCTCTATATGACATTCATTATGGCACTGTTTACCATAACGGATCTACTATGGTACTCAGCAGCATATGCCTATAAAATATACTACGTAAATTATCTCAGCAAAATTTGTATATTGTCTATGCCCACGTATGTAGACTAAATTTATTTTTAATTATTTGCTTAACACGTTAAGGCCCTGGTGGCATCAACGGGATGCCACGTTTTCCGAGAGGTATAGGACGCATAGGTACTCCTATGATACCTCACAACCTTCTTCATTTTAACGGCGAGTATATCGTCGGATGCCTCGCTTTCATAAGCCGGTATCCCACTGTCAAAATTTTGATAAAAATTTCTGTAATTTTTTTTATAAAACGCGTTTTTATGGAGTGTTGCATAACTCATGAAAGAGAATTGGCGCCAAATATACTACTACACCTCATTTTGTAGCCGTTGTTCTGCAGAGGTAGTTGTGTTTTGTAATTTCATTATGAATAATGTTCATTCAAATAAAAAAATGTTAGCTGCAATAATTGTTGGAGTAATGGGTTACACAGTTATACAAAAAATTAAAAAAAATCAGAACATCGCTGGTGGACTAGTCTATGACTGGAGAAAAGAAATACAAATCGCAGTGTTTAATTATCAGACACACCAAATTACGAATAGAAGATGAAATAAATTACAGAAATTTTCTTCGAATGAAAGATTATTTCTTAAAAATCATGGACATGGTTCGAAAGTAAAGAAAGAAACGTGACACGCAATTAAGGCAGTGTATTTCGGCACATGAAAGATAGGCATTGTTCTATATAGTGTACCTACACATAAATTTTGAAAAATTAATCCTTTTATCGTCACTACTTAAAGGGTACGACGCGAGTATATAGGTGAATAAAGTCCATCTTAAAATGCTTGAACGAGGCGGATTTGTATGGGCTTCTCATTTACTTCATATTTTATTTTTGCAAATTTGTATAGGTAATTTAAAATACACTTTCTATAAATTATAGATCAAGATATTTATACTAATACTACGTAATATTATTGATTGAAAAACTTTGTTGGTTACGATTAATGAGTATTCTAATAGGATTCGGACGGAAATGTAAAAGGAGAAAAAAGAAATGCAAAGAATAACGCATGTAAATATTAAATAACTTTAATACTTATTTTTTTGATGTTGTATTGCCTGATTATTATAACATAATAACATTTAACAGTTTAAAATCATACTTTGCCTGGCGTATTTATTATAATATTCAGGCGATTTTGTGTGTTATCAAAATTCTTCATTTCTATACAAATCAATTAAAACGCTGTCTGTTCAGGCAACCACACTACACATTTTGATTATTTTGCTTCATATTATTTCCAATTTCAATATAAACAAACGCTCACCGCTGTTCAAATAATGTCAGAGAATAACAGCTGTCTTTAGAAAAATGACTTTACCCATGGTTCAAGCAACCGCATTGCGCACGCCCGCATCAACATCCAATCATAACGCAGCTTTCAACAAAATGAATACAGACTGCTGTATTTATGTGACGTCACATCAAAATTTTGACGTGACGTCATGTAAATACAGTTTTCATAAAAATTCTGTCAAAACGGTTTTTATAAAAATATTTACGTCCATTTTTATCAAAATTTTTACAGTGGGATACCGGCTTAATATTTGAATGGTTAAACGGTCTCAGTTTACAGCATTTTTAATTAAAAATAAGTAATAGTGATTATTCGTATTGAAATATAACTTTATATGGACAAAATACATACGAATATATCCAAAAACTACAAAAATTATTTACTTTTAACCATGTGAGCAGGAAAAAAACAAGGCACACAATAGTTTTTTTACAACCGTTGCACCATTTCTATCGTGGACGTTTCTGCGCGATATATAACGTTGTAGCACAATGAAATGGTCACTAGGACACTGATACTACCAGCGCGAGCGTTTTATGTGATCAGATATGAGTCATCATATTAATACCACGTGCTCCACTAAAGAAAAAAATTAGCGAACCTACGGCAAAGCATATATGTGATGCTACAAACAAAATTATAAAAAAAAACATTTGAAGGGTCACATTGTTAAAAAAAATTGATGTGCCCAGCCCGTTACCTTCCGCCAGTTCTATGTATTTTATACAAATTCCATACAGACAGCTTCTTGTGAAAGATTCTATATTTCCAGTACATTACCTTCCCTTAGGTCTTTATTGGGATTTTCAAGTATCAAGAGATGGCGCTGATCGCATTAAACACTGGTACATTTTTTGTTGACGTGTGTCAGCGAAACATTTCTGTCAATTAAATTTCTTTAGTTTTCGTATTATTTTCTGATTTATTAGTATTTTTTATTTATAATTCAAGTACGTATAATAGAGTTTATGTAGTCATATAATTGTAGTTTCATGTAAATGTCAAATGTGTACCACTGTTTGTAGTTCTAATAGCCGCCGCTAGTTAGCGTTTTCTTATTTGAAAATCCCAATACAGGGTGTAAGCATATTTCGGGAAAAAAATGAAAGGGCATATACTACCCGTCGTACTGATCATGGAACAAAAAGAATTTTTCAAAAATTCGCAAAAAAATATTTCATCGTATTTAGAGTAATAATTTTTTCTACCACTGGCTGATAGATATTCTTAATAATTTTATTCAAATCTACTAATGCAGGTAATTGTTTACACAACATGTAATAATGGTCTGATATTATGTAATTAATAATTTAATTTAATTCGATGGGGATAGGGCATTCTTTCGTAGGTATTACTGTTAATTATCAATCTTTGCTGGTTTAGTGTTCTGATTGTGCAGTGAATTGCAGTTTAGTGTAGTGTTTGTGAAAATGAATGCATTGTACCGTGATAGTGAGTTTAGTGGACATGCTCTTAATTTATGGAGAAGCAGGGCCAAATTCTTTACTGGCACAACGTCTGTATCATTAGCACCCGGAGAATATCTCGACAGTTAGGAGGAGTATCCCATTATTCAGTATTGCAAATTTTGAGAAATTACAACTACCACTCATTTCATTTTCAGCGAGTTCACGGGCTAACAGCACCTGACCATCAGCGGATCGAAAATTTCGCGGAAAAAATAAGGCAACAAAATTCGTGTCAAGCTTGCAATGCATCATTTATTCAACGTGCTGCAATGAATGGTGCAATTTTTGAACAATATTTGTAATTATTGTACTTAGAGTCACTAGGTATGTGTTTAGTAATTTAGAAAACTATTATTATCTCTAAATTCAACGAACATTACGTAATGTTACTTTCATAATTAATTTCATTTAACACTTCTTTCAATAAATTAGGCTACTCCAATGGTCCTAAAAATGTCCACTTTGAGTAAACCACCCTTAATTTTGCGAATTTTTGGAAAATTATTTTTGTTTCATGATCAGTATGTCGGGAGGTATATGCTCTTTCATTTTTACCCGAATTATGATTACACACTGAGAATTGATTCAATATTTGCAGTAAAATTATAACACAAACATACTATGTCAATCGCACTTGACATTGACATCTATCTATCAGAATTTTTTTAATTATAGCTGTTTCTAGTGTTATTGCATAGCTGGCTGCTTTATGATATTTAATTTCTTTTTAATTTGCTAACTCAATATCCATTTAATATAAAGTATAAAATGTAATTAAATCGTATAGATAATAAAATATTCTTTAATATTTATAATAACATTAAATATGAAAAAATGATATTTAACACCGTTTTTTTTTAAGAAAAACTGATCAAATCTTCAATTGATGGTACTTCCGGTCAACCAATTATTATCAAAATCCAATCAGCTCTTCATATGGATGTAACGAAGAGGAATACGAAAGAATTATAATTTTTAAAATTGTAGTATTGGAGTTATCGACGGAGAAAAAATCGTCACACACACACACGTACATACAGACATCATCGCAAAAACGTGCTTATTCTTTAACATTTCACCATCTAATTTTTTGACCAAAAACAATACGTTCCTTACTTAAAGCAAGGTATGACGTAAGGTAAAAAGTCAGTTGGATATACCGTGTGAAAGGTGTACTTAGGATATTAACATGGGAAATCAGTTTTTTTCAAATTCTTGCTCGCTTAACTATTTTAAGCAAAATTGCGTCAAATAACAGATTTAGGGCATAAATTTCTGTAGATAAATCAATAAATAGAATAACTTTTGCATGCTTTGTAACGACAGAAATTAAATATATAAAATAAATAAATGCTTGACGTTTTATCTGTCACAACGTAAGTTAACTTATTTGACGTTTCTGACAATTTGATTTTATCTTAAGTTTTATTGTCTGAAATTATTAAAAAAATATTTATACTAATGAAGAACGTGTATCTTAATAAAATACGCGAGAGCCGCGTAGAAGAACATATTTTGCTGGAATACTGTTAGAAATGATAAGTGTAGACTCTCTTGTAGACCCGTTCGGTAGTTCTACATGTATTGGAAATGCAAATGAAAAATCATATTATTTAAACAAAACTGTATGCCAAAATTACTAAACCAATTTACAAACCCAAGAAATACAATCCTTTCAAAAATAAACCAAGGTGGGACTCTGAATGCAAAGAAGATGAAGAGAAGAAAAAGAAGCATATAAGAAATATTTTGAACAAAGCAATGTAGATAATCTGCCAAAAAATGACGGCACAAGCATGTAATAATTTCAGGAATAAGCGAAAGCAAAACTGGATAAAATACTGTGAATCAATAAACAAATACATACCTATCAAATAAATCCGGAACAAAATTAAATCTCTAAAAAGACACCACAATCCTAAACAGTCTTCATCTCCATCATCTAAATTAATGTATGAATTTTTAATCAAATTAACACTTCTATCTGTAGAATTACCGCATAGTATACCCCACAATAGAGAATCACTTCTAAATCCACTCCTAAGGCCGTATCTTGACAAGGAACTTAACTACGCCCTACAAGATAACATAAACAAAGCATCTGGAATGAACAACATACACTACATTATGCACGAATAAACAAATATATATATATATATATATATATATATATATATATATATATATATATATATATATATATATATATATATTAACCAGAATATTCAACATCTTTGAATCTGGAATACAGATAACTCGTTGGCAATCACATTAAGTGACACCAATTTTAAAACCTAAATAGGATCCTACTAATGTTGACTCATATTGGCCTATAGCACTAACATCTTGTGTACTCAAAACTTAAGAACGCGTAATTAAACCAGACTAGAATTCTGGGTAGAATCAAATTCATTATATTCACTAACGATGAATGGATTTAGGAAAGGAAGAGGGTGTATGGATAACCTGTACTTATTAACAAATGATATATAAAACACTTTATCGGAAAACAAATATCTCATGGCTGCATTTATAGATAATAAAGGTGCATATGATAATGTCAACTTACACATATTAGCTGAAAAAGTAGCAACCCTTGGCATACATAACGCCATGATATGAGTAATCATTTCAATAATAAGCAGCAGAAATCTTCACCTAAAGCACAACAACGATATTATTGTTATACGAAATACGTCCAAAGACCTTCTTCAAGGGGATGCACTAATTCCACTTCTATTTAATATTTATTGTATAGGCTTATTCTCACGTCTTCCAAATTTTATAACACTCTTAAACTATGCGGATGATTTTTGTATCTACGCTTCCTCCAAACAGCTATACAATTTTCAAAATTAATTGGACCAAACATTTATAATTTTGCAACAATGGTTTTTTTCAAAATGGTTTAGAACTTCCTCAAATAAGAACCAAGTATTTACTCGTCACAGATTGAACAGCTTAACCAACTTAATATTCAAATCACAGCTAAGATATTTTTTTTAGGAATAATGTTTGATTCTAAACTTACTTGGGCAGCTCACATCGAATACATGCTAACAAAATGTAAAAAAGCAATAAACATATCGGTCCTATTCTATAAGGCATTTGTCAGATTAATAATAGATTATGGAAGTTTAGCTTATGGATCAGCATCATTCTATTATCTGAAAAAAGTAGATAGAGTGCAATATAAAGCTTTAAGGCTGTACATAAGTGCATTTAAATCCATCGCTACACACTGCCTGAAGAATGAATGTACAGAAATACTGTTAAAAATTCGTCGTATGCAACTTGCCATTAAATTTGGTATCTCCCGAATTAAGATTACCGACCATCCTATAACCCAAAGAAGTGTCACCTTAACAACAGAGTATCTTACAAATAAATATTTGAATCTAAGAAGAACACCTCCTGTTATTCAGATGTATATTAACTACACTACTGAAAATAAGTTCATTGCGCAACAAAAATCTTTATCTTGCTACCTATATTATTACCTCTACTCGTTAAACAATGATAATATTTATGACAACATAAATATGATCGAAGAGAATCTACTGAATGAGACAATAGTGACAAAAATTAAACATATTCTTCCCTGATCATTACACATCTATACAGGCGCCTCCAAAACTAAATCAGACACTGGAGCAGCAATATATGATCCCAGTTATTTGCAATACTACAAGCAACAAAATATATAATAAATATTAGAATCTGTATTAATAAATTAAATGATGTAATCTTTTCGGATAGTCAAAGCGCAATTAAAATCTCCTGGATTTAAAAATAACAATATTATTGCTGGGTTGCAATAAACTATTTATCGGTTCATTAGCAACTAACGGTTCTCCATGATTCGAAAAATCGTTGCATGAACGTCATATAATTTTAAAGATTCACTAAACAGTCCTATAAATTATTGGGCTAATTTCGGACCTTTAAACATTTAACGGTTCAATAAATCGAGTTTGACGTTAAATCTCAAAATTGCAAAGATAAATAATGGGCGTAAATTTTACCTTTAAAATTAAGAAACTACTAATTGAATGATAAGTAAATAATCGTATATTACATTTATTATACAAGAATACAATTTAAATTCATTTTCGTAGAACTATGTCATTGTCATCACTTTAAATGAATAAGTGATTTGAGTAATTTTGGAACTTGTATTACAGTTCTGTCACCAATTACATTTTGAATGATTTTCAGCAAAACCTGTGTTTCTCTTTCAGGAAAAATTTCTACTCTTATTCCATTTATCCGTTCATAATAATTATTCTTTTGCTCGATCTCGGACACGTTTATGGATTATGACATTGACATTTATCGTCAATGTGCTCCTTGTATATTAACTAAAGAACCCAATATTTTTTTCATGCAACTGTTTGAATTTTAACGGTTCGCTAACTTTATAGGACCGGTCACTATAGAATCAATAAACTATTTATTGAACAGTTTTCATGCAACCCAGTATATGGTAGGTATATGAGATATTGAAAAATATAAAAACGTCTTATCTAAATTTCTACATTAATTTAAAATTTATTTATTTATTCGTGTCTAACTAGAGTATATACGAGTACAAGTATGTAGATATTGACATCAGAAAGTATAAAATATAAAGTCATTAACTGATATTTCTTCATATATTCTCTACTTGCTACTTGGCTACAGAATTCTACTGGTTAAAAAACAGTACCCAGGGTCGCGATGAGGACGCTTCTGCTTGACTCGTTTTCCATATACCATTTTATTTTAGACAGCTGTCAATTTTGTCATTTTCATCATCAAATTTCATCTTCAAATATTTAACATAAAATTTTGAAATCACGATGGATATTATACACCTAAAACACGCTATTTTTAATAACAAATTGATTTATAGTACTCATGATATATAAAAAATTAATTTTAAAACTGGAACGAAGAATGGTTGACAGTTCTTTGTTTGCATTGTAAAATAAATCTAAATTTAAAATAAGCATGGGTTAAAGGTTATTCACAAATTAAAGGACATGAAACTGTAGATGCACTAGCCAAAGAAGCAGAAAAAGATGACGAGCAAATAAACATTTCTATATCTTTAGAAGAATATATTTCAGTTAATAAAAAATATGTGGGAATAAGAGTATAAACAAATAAGCGACATTACAGGAAAATATTATTACCAAATTCAACCAAATATTTTTAATAAACCTTGGTTTAATAAATCCAATCTAAATAGAAAAGCAATTTCTTCTATCTGCAAACTACGATTCAACCACCACCGTTTACCAAGTCACCTATGTAAACTCAAAATCATCGAATCGGAAATATACAGTTACACTGATATTGATGAAGCCGATATAGACAACTTTTTTCAGATGTCTGTATTATAGGGATGAGCAAGATAAATTGTTGGAAGATCTAATTCAAGAGAGAGTTGCATTTCCTACAAAATCCAGCATATTGCTATCTGAGGGAAACAGTAGAATAACAAAATTAATTGTAACATTTATCAAGGCAATCAACTTGGAAATTTATAATCATAAAAACAAAAGTCTATATCAATTTAAAAAAAAAAACTTTATTTTCTTAAGTTTATTAATCTAATAATAATAATAATAATATTTCTATTATTGTTATAATTAACGATATTTGTTCAAATGAAAATATCAGACACATCATATAAGTTATCTTATGTTGTGACATCTGACATAAAATGTCAAGCATCTAATTATTTTTGATCAATTCCATGGTAATTATGTTTATTGAGTTAGATGTAGAATATTATGCCCTAAAACTTTTATTTGATTTGTTTTTGCTTAAAATAATTAAGCGAGCAGCAAATTGCAAAAAAACTGATTTCCCATGTTAATCTCCTATGTACACCTCTAACGGTGGATTGCACGAAAGTGGGTTAACCCTCGAATTACGTTAACCTAGGGTTACATATATAAATACATAGTTTTCAGCCTATTTGACAGCTAACCTCGAGTCAAAAATTAACACCGATTTGCACGGGTTAACTCGCGAATAGCAAATTGCATATGGCCCACAGTTGTCATTTCACGCGTCATATTTAACAAAACAAAAAATCACTTTTTTGTATAAAATATGACGCATGAAATGACAAGTGTCAGCCATAATCAATTTGCTATTCGTTGCATATCGGTGAGTTAGCTGTCAAATAGGCTAGAAACTCTCTGTTTGTGTATATAATCTCGGGTTACCGTAACTCGAGGGTTAACCCGTTTTCATGCAATCCACCCTAAGACAGGCACACAGTATTATGAATAAAGGTAATAATACAAAAAATAAATTGTCCAGATGGATCGGATTTTCGTTTCTAACACCGGGATTTAAGGTGTTAAAAGAGAATAAAAATATTACTGATTGTTGTTTATCTGCCTCAAAGTATAATTTAATTTTGCTAAAATTCTCGTATTCTTTTATGTGTCCCATTTTTGTTTATTTTCATTAACTCTGATTATTAAAATAAATATGAAATAATCTTCATTTTGCTAAATCTCCATTGCGCATGGGCAATAATATAAAGTTTTCATTATTTACATTCTCTACGCTACTGTTTCTCGAAGGGTGCGCCGCGAAATATTTATATCTGCGAAATCTTACAAAACTTAGGATTTTCAACAGTTAATTCTCACTAACATGAAAAATTAGACTGGAAAATCTCGAGAACGAACTCAGAGTTGGTCTCTCCGAAATTAGGCCTAATATTGAAGAAATAACAAAACGTTAGCAGTCACTGACGATCATTTCTTGAAATAACATATCAGTTTCTACCACATCTTCGAATTAATGCTGCAATTCTGAACAAATCAGTAAGTCTTACAGATCTGTAAATCTGTAAATAATGAACAAAATCGCAACGAAAGCTGCCACTCTTATGCATTTTATATTAATCAACAAAAATAGATGCGTTTTTGTCAGTTGTTTACAGATATACAAATCTATAAAATTTACAGATTTGTTCAGAATTTCAGCATAAGTTTATTCGGACACTAAAGACGTATATTTTGACACAAAATTCTTTTTTTTTCTATAAAATGGGTGTATAAATATTCCAATAAAGTTTTACAAGACAGATACTACTCGTATTTGAAAAAATAATAATAACTGGACAGAAGTTAATATACAAGTGAATAGGTACTACGTACGAGTTTAATTGAAAATATTTTTCGTTCATTTACTTAATTTATTTTTTACTATCGTACGTGTACCGCGATATTTCTTTTCTTTGGCAAGTATACCGCGAGTTTAAAAAGACTGTGAAACACTGCTCTACGCATTCGCATTGTTTACATTTAACATCATTGTTTACATTGTATACACATTGTTTAAATGTGTAAGTAAAATAACATAGATTACGTCGAAGACGCACATCCCTGGATTTAGTCACGTAATGAGCTATGTAGCTATGGTAACGAGGTACTTGTGTAGGTACGAGTAAATCATAAACAACATTGCTGATTTTTAGATTTAAATTTGTTAGTACAAAGCAAATAAAATATTTTGTATGTAATATTGATCCTAATCAATCATTTTGGAACACTCTATTGTACAGATTTGTGATTATTTATTGATAAACCATATAAGCAACCATACCACCCTTAAACAAATAAAGTCAAAAAATTTAATGTCAAACTTTACTAATCCAAAAAAATTGCCACGGAATAAAACTTGATTTTCTCCAGTTTAATAAGATACAATCAACAAAAACGTATTATAAATAATAACTAATAATCACAACAATTAACAAATGTCTCGATTGAATACAATTCTTGCTACAATTTTTTTTATAGGAGTGTTAATTGAGAACTATAGCGATACTACGAAGTTAGTTAAATTAGAAAAGAATCTGTATTTTACAGGGGTATTTCAATGATACACTGAAAAAAAATTTCAACAAGTGGTTCTCAAAATATGGATACCAACTTTTTTATTTTAAATGGAAACATATACTTTTTATTTGCTCATTCAATAGAGCTCTTTATTCTGAATCCAACGATCTATATCTATATATCTCAATTTACGTGACCCTACATAACAAAATTTTTGAGAAAAAAAATTATAAATAAATAAATAAATATATCATCACGGTTTATTACCCATTGCTGGGTGCGCCAATCTGCTTTGTAGACAGATATCGGTAATGATGAAATATTTGCACCGTGCGGGCGCTTATCAAGCGTCACCTCACAAAAAAATTTTTGAATTAATTCCCCCCCAAAATAAGATATTAAGAATGCCATGACTGAAGAAAGTAAATATTTTGTATATTGCTACTTCTGTCAAAATAACGACGAAGTTATTTTTTAATTATTATTTAATTTTAGGGGTATTAAATCGAAATTTTATATTTTTTTTTTCAAATATGTAAGGATATGAAAATTATATATCATTGGATTCAGAATAAAGAACTCTAGTGAATGAGCAAATAAGAAGTATATGTTTCCAATTAAATAAAAATGTTGGTATCCATATTTTGAGAAGCACTGGTTGAAAATTCTTTTCAGTTTATCATTGAAATACCCATCTTCGTATCTCTTATAGTTCTCGAGATCGCAATGACCACTTAAAAATTAACACCCTGTATACCTACATATATCTGATGGTAACATTTCAGTAAATGCGGAAAAAAATTAAAACATAGTACCTTTCATTTCGTTGTTCTCTGTATTATTCTCATTAATTTATTTAATGTAGCATGTTGAATTTGTCGACAACCACACACAAAAGAATCGTAATGGATGCTTTGCTAACAAAAGCTCTGATTTGTGCTGTTTTTTCCTTTCACGAGATTATTGAAGAATACATGAAAACAAATACGATAACTATAAATAATCAGGCCAAATATTACTTAAATTAACCACTACAAAGTTTTCGGTAATATAACATAATATTTCGTAGTTGAAAGCAACCCACATTGCGCTTGAACACTGTAGAAGACAAAGGGCTTCAAAACGTTCTAACAGTACTGAAACCTGGCCTTCGGATTTTGAGCGGTACTGGTATATGTTCAAGTGAACGTTTTCCTAAAATTTTGTCAGTTGAGTGTTGAGGCGAATCGGTTAGTATAATTAAGTATGCATACGTAAACGGTTCGCAGTATAATCAATGTTAATTATACCGATTATTTAAAATATGCATATATGAACAAGATTAATAAAATAATAATTTTTCGGACTTATTATACAGAGTGCCCATTATATTTGTCCTCGCTTGAAATTTTAGGAATATGCAAAACAGAA
The DNA here is from genome assembly GCA_963082715.1 of Harpalus rubripes. Taxonomy (NCBI): domain Eukaryota; kingdom Metazoa; phylum Arthropoda; class Insecta; order Coleoptera; family Carabidae; genus Harpalus; species Harpalus rubripes. The sequence goes on from CAUJCB010000412.1 coordinate 35,082, forward strand.
TACATTTCATAAGCCACTTGTGAAATATTAGTAATCGAATAGTCACAGTAGGTATAAGAGCAAAACAAAAATTTTAAAAACCAAGGCACTAATGAAATGTAACATGGATTGCTTATTGATGAACTTTCAGGCGGGAACAAATTAAATGGGCACCATGTATGTACCTATCAGTAGAAATACAAGTATTTTGTCATATTTTCATTTTAAGATTGTATATTCTGATACTGGGGTATGGTATAACTCACTACGCTAACGAACGGTTCATATTTCACTGTTGTTGATTTATGACAATATGTTATTGATAATTCTGAACTATTAGTTCTAAAATAAATTACTACCTATGTTAATTTTTACATGTAAATATTTCTTTCATAAACTACATATAGTGTTTCATCAAGACAAGAAATCTTGTCTTGATGATCATTTCTTGTTTTAGCTTGATTTTCAAGACAAGAAAATTAAAATTTCTTGTCTTGCTCGTTTCTTAACGACGTAATTCGTGCCTTGTTTCAAAAATTCTTGATATTTCTTGTTTCTTGACATTTTAGGGGAATCCCCTTTCTCTAAAGCTGTATCCAATCTGCGTCTGCCCTTTCCCCTTTGCCCTTGCCCCTTTTAGTCAAATAATGTTATTTTGATGGTTGCGGCACACATGCAATGGATTACTAGATGTTGTTCAATGGTTATTAATTTATTGTGTTATTTCAATATTCCGTAATTTTTATTTAAAACAATGAGTGGGCAAAGAAAAATAAATTAGATTCAGAATCGGTTTTATCCCAAAATAATATTTCTCCCTCTCTAATCTAATGAAAATCTGGTGTGACCAGCATAGCACAATACCTCTCGTCATTTAATTTTTATTATGTTTTGTTCATTTCACATAAAATATGCCGGGAATCTGGGTCCCCAGACATTAGAGGCCTAACAGTAATTGAGATGATTCAGAAAATTAAATACATATTACTAAGCTTCAAAACTTATATATGCCACAGCATATTTGTTTATATGTATATGTTACAATAAAAGTAGATAGTGGAATAATGTACATATTGTCGGTGTTGGTATATGTATTTCAATATTTTAACAACCAAGGAGTTGTGTTTATACTCGTATATAATAAATCATAGGCTACAGGACTCTTAAAAATATATAGAAAAAGTATATATATATATATATATATATATATATATATATATATATATATATATATTTCAAATGGCATGGAGCAATACAATCAATAATAAAATATTAATAAAACATTAAAACAATAAAAAGAAGTAAAGAGATGATATAAATAATCAAATATGACTATATAAATTACTTTATAACGCACTTAAACATCCAGCTTTAGGTTTCTTAGCCATATTTGAGCTTCATCAGAACAAGTATGTAAATTTTGCAGGCCTCCACTTATTTGGTACATGGGGCATTCGTCCATAATAAGATGCATTGTTTGTATATTACCACATTCACAGTCAGTGCTACCTATAGAAAATTTAATAATTTCTAATATTAAAAATATAGCACAAATCGCGAAAACTATTTTGTACTTCACTGAAACTGGCATTTCCGGTTGCCGATTTGCACTAAAATCTAATGGCTTCTTTCTTCTTTCCATATTAGAATAAGGTAGAAATAATAATATAAATCATAGTATTTGAGTTAAAGCGTTAAAAGGATCCACACACATAGCATACAAATGTAGATTTGCAATTTTAATTGTCAAGTAATCAAGATTCCTTGACAAGAAATCTTGATTTTTGATGATACTTTCTTGTATTGTCTTGAGAAATAAAAAATACCTCGTGTCTTGATTTCAAGACAAAATCAAGTCAAGATCAAGAGTATATCTTGATTTTTTTGAAACACTAACTAGTAATGTCACTAATATGTTAACATGTTTTAAACAATAAAAAATGTTAATACATTAAACCGATTAGTTTGAAAGTATCTACATTACATTATTATGTCTCCTGTAAAATTTATGCCAACAAGTTGTTCTTTTTATTAAAAGAATAATATTTATATTGCTTAACTTTAATAGAAATATTTCTCGAAAATCCATTCCGTTTAGCTATAAAACTAAATTTCCGTGAAATAGCCATTTTGCGGAAAATGACCCTTTTAAAATTTATTTTCATAACCATGTAATACATCTTGCTGTAATAGCGATGTGCATTTTTTCAAACCACTAAACAAATAAGCATTAAGCCAACTCATCAGCGGTAAAAGCCTGCCATCCTGCGTGTATATGACCACGAAAAATGAATTTTCAGGAGATTTCCCACATTGTAAAATAGTATGCAGACCCTATAAAATGAAACACGAAATTGAAGCAAACGATATAGAATAAATTACTGTTATGTATATTGTATGTAGAATGGAAAGCAGATAAGTTGGAAATCAACTGTTATGTATTCGCTGAAATTTGAACTTTTCAAAAATAATTTTTATCTTCAATTTTATGCAGCAAAGAATAGTGGAATTAAACTATGTTGTAATTAGTTCATCCGTAACGGTGAAATGATCAAAGTTACAGGATAAGTGACGTTCTCTAAAATTAAAGTATTCTAAATGCAATTGTTTCAATTTAAATACATTCAGTCAAACACTTTTTATTAAATGTACGAATTTAGACAGCCCTACAAACTACTCGTATTATATTATAAAGGAATTTCGATATAGCGACGTTGGACTCTCACAGTTTTGATAGATATGATATACTGAAAAAAATGAGGTCAATTTGAAATACATCATAATTTAAAATTCAAACTGGCCTCAACTTTTTGATCGTCAGTAATAATAATGAAATGTTAATTTTATATAACACACACAAGTATTTAATTTTGTAAACTTAACAGTTCATTATTATATATTAACGAGCGATAAGTTGAGGCCAATTTGAAGTTATGATGTATTTCAAATTGGCCTCAATTTTTTGCAAGTCAGTATTACCGGGTGTCTAATTTTTCAAACATATAAAATTCAATGTAAGAATTTTGATTTAAGCGATATCTGTTTACCTGTTAATTTTATTTTAAAAAATGTAATGAAAAAATAATGTGTTTAAAATAAAAAATTGCATCGATGAGTACCAAGTTTGTCATTAAATTGCTTTTTATGTACGAATGAGGCTGGTTTATAATTCTGTAATTTTAAAAGTTAAACTATAGGCATTTCCATGTTGCGGTGCGGCTCATAATGACCCGGAACATGATGTTAACTTATGCTGTAGCCCTGGAATTCACCAAATTCTTATTTTACATTCTACATAGTACATCCTATTCCAAACTAATAGAAAGCGAGTTTTTGATCACGTGTACGCGTTGCAATTAAAGCAAACATTTGTTTTCAGCAGACATATTTGACATATCGTGGAATTTGTGTTACGAAGTCTTTATTTCTGTTTTAATAAAATTATTAAAAACATTGCAAACCCAACTAAAAAATCATTTTCCGAATCCATTTCTGATAAGAAGTAAGGTTCTGTTCGCAATTTTACGGTTGATTATGAAACAATCAATGGAAAATAACATAATACGTCCGACATCATAAGTTACCATAATAAGTCCATCCATTATAAACAAGCCTTTAGAAGCAAAAGAAAATAAACGAAGCAAGGCAATTATCAGAGTGCTATGAAAAATAAAACATTAATTAATGTTTGTTGTTTCTGACATATTTGACATTTCTTTTGATTTTATTAGTAAAACTTGATCTAGAAGCAAGAAAATGACTATCTAATAATGATATTAATATCAAATGAAATGTTAAATCTGTCAGAAACATTTATTTTTCATGGCATTGACAATTGCCTTAATTCCTTTATTTTATTTTGCTTCTAACTCGTACATAAGAAACAAATAAATAGTAACTTTGGTGCTCGTCGATGCACTTTTCCATTCTGAATATTGTTCTTTATTAAACTTTTTTTTCTAAAACTAATAGGTAAAGAAATATCGCTAAATTCAAATTTAACATTGAATTTCCTATATTCGGCAAAAAAGTAGACACCCGGTATATAATGGGTGTTTATATTTTTTTCCTCGTAGAAAATATCATCTGTCGTGTGACAGTTGATATTTGCATAGGTATGGACGCTATACGGTGCAACAATGCGTGTTTATAATAAAAGTTTCAGCAATATATTTTAGTACTGCAACAATGTTTTCTGGATAACGACCTCTACGATAGTAAACACGTTGTCTTGCATCTTGTACTGTACCAATTTCAATAAATTTCTTTAGTGACTTAGTAATAGTTGTTTTAGATGGAGTATTGTTTCTTCCGAATTCCCCACAACCACAATATATTCTAACTGTTTCAGGTACAGTTTAACCACAGTATAGGGAAGTAAGCAGTAGCGACACTTCGTGTCGGCACCTTTGATGTATGCTACAACGGCCGCCATACTGTAAGAGGTACAAAGGCGGTAAATTCAAATACAAATTATTATTTGCTGATTTTAGAATGTACTCGAATATTCTAAATATATTGTTTTAAAAGGTTGGTATTAAGAAATTATTGGAAAATAAAGTACAAAATGTTTATTAAAATAAAATAATATAAATCATTTCATAAATTACAATAAGAAACATGAATTAGCATTAGAAAACATTATAATAATAATAATAATAATAATAATAATAATAATAATAATAATAATAATAATAATAATAATAATAATAATAATAATAATAATAATAATAATTATTATTATTATTATTATTATTATTATTATTATTATTATTATTATTATTCGGAAACCGTAATGCCTTTGCTTTAAAAATTATTGATGCAGCAGAATTATTTTTTTTCTATTATTCTCAGATTTGAAATTTTTATTAATAAATTTTAATGAATAAAATAATCTCATCCTGCAATAAATAAGTTTTCCATTTTATAAAATGACAAAATAAAAAACAAAGAGAACTCGGGTACACAAACAATGAAAATAATAAAATAGACGTATACGTATTTATAATACGCACAATAAAAGGTAAGTCTTGAAAAAGACTGATTTTGATTAATGTGAATAAAACCACAATAAAATGAAACCACGAAAATAAAGCAAAACAAAACAAGAATGCAAATAACTTCTGACAACGACAGCACTCGTTATAAGAAAAGGAACAATAACAAAATTATATTTTAAATGTTTACTTATTACTTATAAATTTATTATATATTACTTTTATATTTCATAAATGTATAGTATTTATTATAATATTTAGTGTTTATATGATATAAGTTAAGTGTTGCTGCAACTACTATTTGAAAGTTTAAAATTCAAATATAATTGCGGCACAGTCGCCATGATTTCAGAGGTGCATTTTCGGTCATGCGCAGTGAAATCTTAGAGCCCGATAATTAGCCGAGTGACGCTACTGCTTACTTCCCTATACTGTGGTTTAACTAAACAACGTAATGCTTTTAATTCACAAACATCAATTATCCCATGACAGATATCTCCGAGAAAAAAAAGGTGTGTAATTCAAAAAAACAACCTCAAATTTGAACGTCCTTCATAAAATACAGATGACCAGAATATTAATATTTCTACCTTCTCTTCACAGATATCAGTAATGTTGAAATATTTGCACCGTGCGGGCGCTTACCAGGCGTCACTTGACGGGCACTCATTGCTGGCGTGGAGAGTGCACCACAGGGGTTAATTTTGTGCCATTTAAAATTCGAGAATCTGTGCTCAAATCAGATCGACACACCCACAGTAGGTAATAAGCCGTGATGATATATTTATTTATTACTTTCACTTTCAAACAAAGTACAGGGTGTAAATCGAAAAGTGGAACATGGGCGTTTAAAGGGTCCATGAAGTTGACACGTCATTGAAAGCACAAATAATCTTTTTTATATTAGTAATTAGCGCTTCGTTAGTGCTCTTTTGTGCTTCAAAACATTTTGAAATTAATTGAACGGTCATGAATAAAATATGAAATTATTTAATATATCTTTTGTTAGTGCTTCGTCAGTGCTATTTTGTATTTTAATTTTTATTTAAATTCATAAAATTGTTCATGGAATAATTTATTGACGTACCAACAACAAATATAAAATTATTTTATGCATATTTGTTAGGGCTTTGTTAGAGATCTTTTGTGTTAATTTTTTTTTTAAATCTCAGATTCTTCAATGTAATAATTACATTATTCAATCACACCTAGCACATTGATACCTACTCCCGTTACCTTTCCAATTTAGGATAAAATTTACTTGGCATTCACAAAGGTATCTGGACCTGCTTGTGATTGTAATAAGGGGCTGCACGGACGGGCCACACACATGACATCTAAGTGAAGAACTTCGTGGCAATGTAAAAGTTAAATTAATAGGTGTTAAGTGTGTAAGCCAACCTAGGGACATAACCCGTAGAGGTTCAAATACCGAAATACAATACAAATTATTTAATATATCTTTTGTTACTGCTTCGTTAGTGATCTTTTGTGTTTCAAAATTTTTTGAAATTCATAGAACGGTGGATGAAATAATTAACATTATTTATTGACGTGCCAAATTCACACATGTCACGTCATTAAAAAAATATAAAATCTTTTGTTAATGCTTTGTTAGAGCTCTTTGAGTTTAATTTTTTTTAAACCTCAGATTCTTCCGAGGTATAATAACAATCACACCTAGCACATTATAGTAATTAACGTATCAAGGGTGTTATAAGGACATTAACGCCTGAAGTCAACAATGTACTTTTCGTAGGCTTCTGGCCCGATGTGTGTACGTTGACCGAAGGTATTATTGTCCATTTAACTCCCGCGGTGCGTTTAACGTGCGACTATAATTTTTTAGTAATATTACAGTAGGTAGGCTATGAATGCTTCTGCTTGTTTTTTAGACTTTAACCAGTATCATTATTAATTTATTGGCAACATTACCATAGCAACAACTCATAACACGCCCTTGGGTGTTATTTGATATATAACAATCCTAAAAGTAAGGTTGTTATGATAAGAATAACATACGAGTCGGACGTTAGTAATATTTTCATAATACCATACTGTTAAATGCGCTTTAACAGTATTCTCAACCAATATATGCGTCACACGGCCGTTATTTTTATAACAGTACAATTATAAAAAATTAAGTGTTTTAAAAAAAAACGCAGCATCATAAAGTGTACCATGAAAAGATTTCATCTGTTAAAATGCCATAGAAAATAAAATTTTCGGATGTTTCGTGTTATTACGAAAAATAATGAACGTCACACGGCCGATATGCAGATAACAGACATGGTTGATTATAAAATCGAGGCGATATTTACTTCATATCAGCCTTATGACGTTAATAACTATAATAAAACAGTAAATTTAGTAATGTATATTTTGTTGGTTCTTCAATACTGTTCTCTTGTGTTTTAAATTTTTTACCGTAACCCAGATAAGGACGGTACAGGGACCATAGTAAAAATCGCAATGATATTTGAATAAAAACGCATCTTTTCTGTCCCTAGAATCTATAATATTCCATAGCCTAATTTTCGTTCTTAGATTACACTGAAAAACAAGAATGACAGTGATGTTTTTAAAATATGACACGAATAAGTTTCTCTGTTACTTTTTAAAATTAACATAATAAACATTGTAAAGTTATTGTTTTTAGACATTTTGGATATGGAATATGGACATTTTATTTCAATTACTGCACTTTCGCCTATTAGTCCATCCGGAGAAGTTGCTAAAAAGTAATTTTTAGTATTTATGAGTAGACCACATTCTCGTACTTGTAAAAATGATCTCAACTGTGTTTAGCTCAAGTAAAATACGACGTAAAGCAATTATCACATATTTTTCTTGATACAAATGGTTGTGACGTATGTGCCTTACGCGACATGCGCGTAGCAATCAAAATTTGAAACAAATTTTTCATTTTGCCCTCTGTTGTTAGACTTATCCCAACAAACGACTCTAATGCTTTAGATCATTATGTTAGCCATTGTAGGCGCATTGATGCTACCTGGAAGACATATGACAACTTAAAAAAAAACATACATATTTGCAAAGCCGATGATATTGTTCTCCCTCATTTGATAATGTATAGACGGTTGAATTTTAAACTCAAAAAATTGCCTAAAAAAATTTAAAAGTTTAGAATACTCTTTCAATTATGGCCTATACATTTCCACAATATACATACATAAAATAACACCCATTTTTAGCGGGTTTAAAGAAATGCTCAACTTCATTGATATCAATATGTATTTTGACGTATGTTGATTCAAAATGCTTTTTTATATAAAATATTAATAAATTTTTATTTGAAATTGATTTGTTTAATTTTAATATTTTTTTTATAAAATCGCACGCGTACGTTCAATAGTAAAAAAATATTAAACAAATCATTTTCAATTAAAAAATTATTAATATTTTATATAAAAACTGCATTTTGGATCAACTTGCCAAATTTCAATTCAAAATTATTAATGGAAGCTATTTAACACTTGTACTTTTTAAACTGTTATAAATAAAATATAAAAAATCGAAACGTTGAAAATGTTTACAAAGCCTATGGTTACAACATATTCAAATTTAATTTTTTTCCATTGATAGATACATATTGCCATTAGACATCAGTAAAGTTGAGCATTTCTTCAAATGCGCTAAAAATGTTTATATATATATATATATATATATATATATATATATATATATCTATATATATATATATATATATATATATATATATATATATATATATATACATATATGTATATATATATATATATATATATATATATATATATATATATATATATATATATATAGTCATTATTTTTACGTGAATTTATTTAGAAATATGAAAATTAGTATAATTACGTAGTAATGTATAGTCCATAATTGAAAGAAAGGTAAATAATTAATTACGTTGGCTTCCACAGTCTGAGTCATGAGAAATATTGGTTTTCCGGGAATGGTCTGTGTCATATTTTGAGTCAGAGCTCAACGTTTCGCCCGCAGTCGTATTGGGCATCTTCAGGAGCAAGGGGGATAGTACTATCTTAAACAAGGTTACCCGACGTGTAAACCACGCTACAGGCCAAATAAACCAAGTGACGAAAGAAAAGCCGAGAAGACAGTTATATACTAATCTAAAGATACGGTAGATGAGCAAAGCTAATGAGGACCAATGGGAATCGAGTTCGTAATGGTAGATTGGGCGTGTCGTGTTCCGAGAATCACCGGTTTTCACATGTGGCTCAAGAAATAGCCATCATCCCGATTGATGTTATTAGGATGTTTCCATATTTCTAAAGTTTCCCTGTATTTACGTCTGTAAAACTCAGGGACAGGAGCTAAAATGCGGGAATTTTTAAATAAGATGTTATGTCCTGTGTTGTGTTGGTGTTCTGCAACCGCATATGTTAATACCATACCATTACGCAGACAGCGTTTGTGTTCTGACAATCTAGTGTGAACACTCCTTCCTGTTTCACCTATTTATACTGTGCCGCAAGAACAAGGAATACTATAAACACCGGGTGACGACAAGGGTTCGCGTTTATCTTTAGTTTGGGGGGAGTATTTCTGAGATTTTTTGTGGAGGTTTAAAAAAGACGTTAATATTGTTTTTTTTTTATTAAAGTACTATCCCCCTTGCTCCTGAAGATGCCCCATACGACTGCGGGCGAAACGTTGAGCTCCGATTCAAAATATGACACAGTCCATTCCCGGAAAACGAATATTTCTCAGGTAAATAATTGTTGAATTTTTTTTAAGCACGTTATTGAGTTTCAATCTTAACTGACCATAATTCTGAAATAGATAGTAGTTTTCTATTTGTACAGGTATAGGGTCTTCCAATTTAATTTTTTTATTATTATATTAGATAAAAGTTCGTTTAATTTTTAAATAATTCGTAGAATCAAAAAAGTCATAATTGGTTTAGTTTAACTGTATTTGATTTTTAACAAAACCTATAGCTATCTTTCTCGCACCGGTTCTGTAACAGGCTGCGCGAGAAATTGCAATAGTTGTGACGTAGATGTATATATGCTTATAATCTCAAATATTTCAAAAACTAACAGTTTTTAAAAACTTTTTTGTTCGAATCATGTTTTTTTCTTATCTACTTTCATTACAACATTTTACGCAATTTTATGTTATGGTGGTGGAGCCTATTATAATTTTATAATGTAAACAGGGTGTTGCATCAAAATAGTGCACATTTCGATTCTCCATCCTGTCTAAGGGTGCGGTCCGAATCACAGTTTGAGCACCGACAGCGCGCTAACAGTTGGTCCGAATCATCTTTACAACGCTCACAGTTTGCGCTGTGAGGTGTATGACGTCAGAGGTTTTTTTTTTATTTATCTATTAAATCTTTATTTCAGCATGCTCCATTTACAAAATATTACATGCTTTTAATGTACTGATTTTACATATTTGTGCTATTACTAAGTGACATAATTTATAATACATTTTCAAAAATTATTTACATAACATATTATTCATTTATTTATTGTTACCACTCAACAGGATCAAAGATCCCAATTATTGAGGGTTGAGTAATACATATATACAGGTAAACATAATAAACATACAGAGCAGAAAGATGCGAAAAATAAATATAAATATGTGTTCAATTACAGTAATATTGAATTTGCATATAAAGACTTTTTAAAGGTATTGAAGGAGTCATTGAAAATGTCTAATTCAATTTTACTCTCACATAAATTGTATATACTACAAAGCATTCTAAATGGTGCACGAAGTTCGTAGTTTGTTTTTACAAGACTAAGATTAAAAGTATACTTTTGTTTGCTGATTCTCATGGGTAGTCGTGGAATATTGAAGTTGATATGACCCAAACTTGATACATCATCAATTATATTACGTACAAGCTTGTAGAGATATACACATGACAAAATACTACGTCTTGTAGATAAAGAGATAAGGTTAAAATTATTTAATGATGATGTATAACTATATGTCAATGAATTAAACGAATGACAAAATTTCCGTGAACAATATTTAACAAACCTTTTTTGTATCCGTTCAATGTCATTGACATATTTATTATATAGTGGATTCCAAACTGCGAAACAATATTCAACAAACGAAAAATACAATGACTTGAGGGTACTCATATTACTAAAATGTCTTGAGTTTCGTAAGATAAAACCTAAGTTTCGAAGACTTTTATTAGTAATATGTATAACATGTAAATTAAATTGTAATTTAGGGTCAAATATGACACCCAAATCCTCAATTTCCAAGACTCTTTGTAAGGAGACATTATCCATATAATATGCAAAATTTGTGAAACTGTTTTTCATTGAAAATGTCATATGTTTACTCTTACTAAAATTGAACAATAAATGTGAGGATAAAGACCAATCAAGTAATCTGTCAATATCAGATTGTAATTCAGCGCAATCAGATAAAGAATTTACATTTTTTTTAGGTCATCCGCATATAGTAGCGAGTCGGAGTATTTTAGACATCTAGTTATGTCATTCACAAACAAAACAAAAAGTAAAGGTCCTAGACTTGAGCCTTGCGGAACACCGGCGGAAGGAACAAAATAATTAGATTTGTAGTTATTATATTGATATGTGTTGTTGACGATTAGTAATATATGATCTAATGAATAAAATCATTTCAGGGCAAAAGTTGTATTGTTTATGCAGTTTATATAAAAGTACTTCATGATTTACGCTTTCGAATGCTTTTGCAAAATCTGTGTAGATTACATCTACTTGATTATTTTTATTCAATGCATGAATTGTAAAGTTAGTAAAATTTATAAGATTTGTGGATGTAGATCTACCTTCTGTAAAGCCATGCTGATTAGGTGTAATAGCATTCTGTACTGAACGATAAATATACTTATAAATAATTTTCTCAAAACATTTAGAAATATTCGATAGTATAGAAATGGGCCTGTAATTAGATATATCATGAGCATCACCGGATTTGAAAATAGGACATATGAAAGAAGTTTTTAGCAAATTCAGAAAAGTATGCGTAGAAAGAGAAAGGTTAAATAAAGTGTATAATGGCTTGATAAATAATTCTCTACAGCCTTTGAGAATATGATCTGGACCTAGTGTACAAGACACCTTTAGATAGTTGATTGATTGTCGAATATCTTCCTCAGTGATTTTGTCAATTTTAAATTGGTTATGATTAAATGGTTCACTACTGATATTATCGAAATTAATTGATGTATATGAGGGTATATAGACAGACTCGAAATAATTAGCAAAAGCCTGAACAATAGTAGGGGTACCTTCGTATTAGGTATTATCTAAATAAAATTATTATCATTAAAATTAGAATATTTAAATTAATCAACTAAACTATCGAAATCTATACTACTAACAAAAGTCATTAAAAAGTTCAAGTAATTTTCAACAAGATCAGTATTTGAGCAGGGCCAATTTCCACCTCTTCTTAAAATTGAGTTTTTCAAATGTTCACGTTCACGTCTTAACAACACGCACTCGAAAAGTAAATGATTCACTGATTGGTTGCTATTACCGCACTTACACTCTTCATTGTCTATTATTTTAAACTTGTATAGATATCTTCTTATTTTTCCATGTCCACTTAAAATTGTAGTTAATTTTGGTGAATATGGTAACTTTATTTTAAGTCTTTTATTTATATAGGGGAAAAACATTTTAGTAGTAGTGCTTTTGACACTTTGGGTCCATTCACGCTGCCACATATTTTCACTCTCAACTTTTTCTTCTTTAGCCACTAATCTTTTCAATGCCAGACTGTCTGCTGTATTGCTTCCACTACTTCTTGTATATTCTTTTGCTCTTTCATAAATTCTTAAAATTTCTTCTAATTTAAGTAAAATTGGAGCATTGCCTGATAGTACACAAGACGCTACGTAAGAAATAGTCCTGTATCCCTTTAAAATGTTAATATTCATTAGTCGATGCACTCTCTTAATTTTTCTTTTATTAGCTTCTTTTTGAAAGGCAGATTTCCAAACTGGTAAGCCATAAGATAATATAGGTATAATGGCTCCTTTGTAAATGATGTTAAGAGCTTCTTGTCGGAGACCCCATGAAACATTTGCAGACTTTGATAAAATATGTATAAGTTTGCAGCATTTGTCTGTCGCATAATTGATATGTTCGTCAAAGCAGAATTTGTTGTTAATAATTATTCCTAAATATTTTATTTTATTCGTTTGCTGCAGTACTTTATAGTTGAGGAAGATATTTACTTTCTCTTTAAACAAAGATCTTTTCCTTGTCACCAGCATTACTTGAGATTTATTTTCATTAAATTGAATTTTATTGTTTATTGCCCAGTTCATAATCTTTCCCATTTCAAAATTTACCATATTTTCTACCTCCAGTAAGTAGTATGAAGTCGTCTGCAAAAGCAATCGCTATTGAGTTTTTTATAAAAATTAAGTTTAATAATGAGTCGTATTGTATGTTCCAGAACCCTGGGCCACTGCACGAACCTTGAGGGCAGCCTCTATTAATTGGTTTTATAATTTTTATTCCATTAACGCCTATATCTGTTGACCTATCACTGAAGTAATTTTGTGCTAAACAGTATAAATTTTTCGAGTAATTGAAACCTTTTCATGCTTTCATTATAGCTGGCCACCATGCTGCGTTGAATGCTCCATTATCATCCAAACTAATAAAACAATTTTCTTTTCCAAAAGACTTTCGTCAACAAAATTCTTCATTTTCAATAAGGCATCGGTAGTTCCTCTATGCTGAATAAATCCAAATTGGTTTTTGTTTAGAAAGTTATTTGAGTTCAAGTATAACATAATTCTGTTTATGAGTAATTTTTCTAAAACCTTTCCTCCAGTATTTATTAGACTAATTGGACGAAATTTTCCTACTTCGTCTGAATTTTCTCTTCCAGGTTTAATAATAGAAATAATCGTTGCAGATTTCCACTCTTTCGGGATAAACCCTCTTTGAAAACATTGGTTGTATATTTCAGTAAAGAACAGTCTAAATTTATTGAAAATACTTAACAGAATATCGCTTGAGATACCATCCTTCCCTAGAGCTTTCTTTGGATTCATTTTGATTAAAATTTCTTCGATCTCATCTTCTAAAATTTGTTGATCGTTAACTGAGTTTGGTGGAGTTTTAATATTTTCTCTGACTTTCTTATGGTATTCATTATCATCAAACTCACTATCTTCAGGAATAAACTCCTGCAACATTCTATTAAGCGTACTTGCCGTGTCTGTTGTATATTCCCCGCATTCTTCTTTAATCGTTGAAAGAGTCAAAGTTTGTTTAGTCTTACCAGTGGCCATTTTATATACGATATTCCAGGGATTACTTTTGCTGGATATATTGCAGTATTCTTTCCATGATTTAAATTTGTCTACTTCTATTTTCTTAATATACTTTGCTTTTTCTTGTAGATAAATTAATCTTCTTTCTTCTCTGAGAAAAACATTATTTCTTGTTCTCCGGTAGCGTCTTCTTAATGCGTTAATTCTTTTCCTCATTATTGTTAATTCATTTGACCACCATGCAACTGTTCTTCCTTTTTTTCAACAGTGCCTACCTTTGATTTTTTGAAAGATTTGCAACAAGCGGATTTTATGACGTCAGAGGTGACTTCAACATTTTATACTAACAGTGCCGAAGCTCAAGTGGATAGGCAGTGTAAGCGCTGTAAACACGTTTAATGTTTTTTTTACGCCACTACTTGCTGAAACAATGAAATTGTTTGTTAAGATGGAAGTTGTTAACGTAGTAAAGGTTTTTTTTTGAGGAAATTAATGAATGAATAAGACACTTACCAACGGTCCAAATCGTTAACGCCTTCTCAGTCGTCAGTAGTGATGCAAGATACCCAGGTATTTATTTTTCATGGTAAATACCCAGGGTAAATACCCGTGTATTTACTTATAAGTGGGTATATATTTAGTGAGTGAAAATATGGGTATGCAATATCATTAAAATATTTTCTTTATTAAATAAAACAAATACAAAAGGAACTTCACAGAAATAAAAAAAATTAAACAAATATTATGTTACATTAATGTGTATATGTTGATTTTATATTACATAATATTCAATTAATATTCATCCAATTCTGATGCATAACTGCCATCGGATTCTTCATATGGTACTTCTTTTTCCATATCGCTCCAAGTTTCAGTCTCAGCTGTACTGCTGAAACTTGAATTTGTTTCATCTAACTTCCTCTTGGATTTGGAAGTAGACACTCTGGGTTCTTCTTGTATGTCAATTACTGCGGACTCCAGTTCCATCGGTTGTTGAACGTTAGTTGTTGTTGATTTAGGTTGTGTTTGTTTTCTATGACTATGAATTAAATTCCAATTATGGGCCAAATATGTTATTTTAGCAGCGCGTTCGGCTGTTAATCTATTTCTTTTTTTTTAGTATGGATTCAACTGAATGTACTGAACGTTCTTTCAGTCGCTGCAGATGTTACTGGTGCGCTTAAAATACGAATAGCAACAGTTGCCAGTGTATTTGTTCCTCGTAATCCTCTCCACCATATAAGAGGGCTTGTTTTATCCACATCCTCCCAAAAAATTTTTTTATTCCATAGACCCTCTTTATCTCTGTAATTTGCTAAATCTGTTTTTAAATCTGTAATTGGTAAACCCATATTTTTACCAACATCACAAATGAATTGCATTGCATCAATAATTTCTTCAGGATTTAAGTTTGATCCTTGGTAAGATGGGTTTAGGAGTGTTGCTGCCAAATGTATAGACCCTATTGCAAAAGACACCCTCTCAGATAATTTTTTCAACACCATTGTTTCTTCCGCCTTCGGGAATTGCGAGTGGGTTAGCAGGTCACGCAGAATTTTCTCCAGGTTGTGAATTTCTGAATACACAATATGAATCATTGGCTGATTAGACTCCAGTTTTGTAAACAAATTAATAATCGGCTCCAAAATATTGATCATTTTTTCGCATCGTGCCCAAAAACCGGCATCATCTAATAATTTTGTTTTCAATTCTTGTGTAACTATATCTTGGTCACTGACTGCTAGTGTTTGCAAAACTATCTTGTTTTGACACAAACTTTGTAAACAAAACAAGTTACTGCCCCAACGTGTTTTTCCCGCCAATTTTAGCGAAATGGTAATGTTTTTTTCTTTGCCAATTCTTTTGAATAATGCTTGTAGGCGATGACTATTTTTAATAGTCTTTACTATATTTGTCGCGCTCGATATAATTTTATTGACAGATTCACACTTTAATATATCGTTATAAAGCAAATGCAACAGATGAGCAATACAACCCAACGGTACTATGTGGTCATATTTCTCTTTTAATAATCTAAAAGTTGCTCGCATGTTAGCTGCATTGTCGCCAATAACTACGAAAAATTTGTTTACATTATACTTTTGCATCACTTTTTCTATTTCCTTACATAAATACACAGCATGTCTATGTTCTTTCGTCATAATAAAATCTACGTATAATGGTTCCGGTGTAGAGATCACAAAATTTATTATTGACTCGTTCCTTATATTGCCCCAGCCGTCGCATTGCAAATGTAATTTTTTGCGTTATCTAGTATCTCTTTTAATTCTTGTTGCATTTCCGCAAATTGTGCAACTAAATAAATAGTTGATATACGGGTTTTTGAGGGTAAAGTATATGACGGTCTAATTCGTTTAAAAAAAATTAACCAAAGTGGATGATCTACCATCGACAAAGGCGCTCCACTAATTATAATAGCTTTTGCCAGAGCTTGATTTAAATTTTCCTGGAACCAAAATAATTTCATAAAATTTTTTAAAACATAAAAATAAAAAAAATTATTAACGACTCCTATATAATTGTAATGTAAAATGTAATACGTGAATTTATAATATTTAATAAATAAAAACTATATTCAAATAGTAATAGTACTAGTACAAAAAAAAAGAGAGGATCATTTTGAAAAGATTGTAGACTTGTATTTGCAGATATTTTTGGTCAGTCTTAGTCTTAGTAAATTAAACTGTTTGTCACTAACAATAAATAATTTTCAATAACTGTTTTTTTTTTTAATTTTACTTACATTTTCACTCGAAGTCATGTAGTCCGCGAAGGTTTTCAGTAAATTCTTCGACTGCACGGAATGAACGTATGTGGGTATTGAAGTACACGCATGTAGTCCAGCAGGAGTTGGTGAGGTTTCACTAGTTATAGTAGTGCTAGGGCTAGGACTGCTAAGCGTGGATATGTCCATTGATGTTTTACTTTTTTTCTTCAAAAATTTTTTGAATTCTGCTGGGCACTTCATGCATTTAATTATGTGGTTTTCCATTTTGTTCACATTTGCATGCAAATATTGCGCGGAACAATATTTACAAACTACCCCCTTATCCTTCGAATTAAAAAAAATCCATATAGCATTTTTTTCCGACCCATATTTGCTGTTTTACTGTTTGTCGCACAAAACGCAAATAGCAACTGCCGATAGTTCAGGCCGGCACAACGCACAACCTGCAGTTGCTTGCTTTGAACTTGTTAAAACATGTTTCGTTGAAATTTTGCAATTGGGTAGGTAAATATAACCTCGGGTAAATACCGGGTAAATACCCATTTTTTATTTACCTACCCACTGGGTATTTACCCGCCTCACATCACTATCTGGTACACTGATCTGAAGTCAGGAAAAATCTCTATTTTCATGCTAAAATATTATTTTAAACATAAATTTCTATAAGAATTAGTAGGATGTATAATTAATTACCTTCTATGTTTTTCATTCAATAATAGATATAATAAAAATTGTTAACTTTTGCTTTTAATTTCCATATTAATTTAATTTTTTTTATAAAATATATATTTGATGTTTCAAATATATTTTTGACGTTTCAATATGCTCAGTAAATAATTGACAGTCAAGATTTTGGCGCTGTAAGATTTATAGAAATTCTATAACTCTGTAGCTTTTACAGTACTGTAACTTGGTTACAGAATAGCAATTTGCTTACATACTGTAACGTTGGTTACTTACAGAGTCTATAGAGCTTATAGAACGGTACAGAATACCACCGACCTTCAATATCATTAAACAAAAAAGTTGCCTCAGGTACCTCTTCTTGCTTTAAACTCATTTTTAAGAAACACAACGAACAAAACAAATCAGAATAGAGATTGACAGATGCTAACAGAATGACAGGTACAGTACTACGGAGAAGGACGAAAGAAAACAAGGAGGGGTTCGCTTAGAAGCAAAATCTTCCATCTCATTCTTGCGTGTGACGTCAATTATGCAAGTGTCTATTGAGTTAGAAAGCGTATCGAAATACTTTGTTATATTATATACATTTTTTGAGATATTAATAAATATCTGAATAAACATAGATTTAAGTTCCATTATATCACTAATATTAAAAATGACTGTATTTGACACAATTTAATTGGTTTTTGTTGAAATGAACTCCGAACTACCCTTTTAAGATTGCATTTGTCATAAATTTAAATCTTAAATTATTAAAATGATCAGAGCGGATAAGTATTACATGTGAATATACTCGTATATTGTAAATAATATTGTTATATTGATATACAATTATGTTGTTATTGTTGTTGATTAGTTACAAGCTAATAATCTTTCAATTTGTTGCCTATAAATAATAGTATATTATTCATTGAGCATTTTATGTAAGCTATTACTCATGAGAATGAAGATGGCATCACAAGCCGAAGGGCCAGTGATGTAAAACATTCTAATGTACATGTAGGTATTATATTGGAGATCTCGACTTCGTCTCGATCTCCAAACTAATCCTCAACCGGTAGGATGCACTCACTGCCCTTATTACTTAAATTAATATTATTGGGCATTTTTAATTATTTTATGTCTCACTAAAGTATTATGAACTGTTTATTGCTAGGATACGCTGTATATAAACATATCTATAACAACCAGGGCATTATATGAGGGCATAATCTTTCATTATGCCCTCATTATAATCTGTTCATCATTTATGGACTTTAAATTCGAAATAATATGAACGGTATATAATGAAAATTATTTTCTTTTTAATTATAATTCATTACAATAATAATAAGGATTGATTACAACAATTAATACATTAATTGATTACAACAATTAATATAATAAGAAAACAGCTTTGAAAGCACAACACAGAAATCATTTTTAATTTAATTATAATATTTAAATTGATTATGAAAAGGCCTTAAAAAGCTATTTACTTTCACCACAAATGTAAATAGTAAGTACGTCGAATTTCAGACTGCAATGTTTCGCGTTGATTTTTGACGGATGACGGTTCACAAATTTTTGTGGGGACGATATTTATCCACGTTTCAATTCAATTTTGATATTATTTACTGTCACATGTGACACATTTAATGAGAGAGTGTAATGAATTTTTGTGACACATTATGTGTGTTGCTAAGCTAACTTTTAATATAAGTATTGTATTACAACATGGTTAATTTGACAATTATCTTATTATCTGCATCATTGTTGATATCATCCCAACGATTATCGCACATTTCTATACTAAAAATTAACTGCCAATGTCAAATAAAGAAAACAAATCCCTTAGTAACGGTTATAAATACGCTGATATTTTTTTTGTTTTTTATCATCGTTGTGATAGACATGTATCTAGAGAGATTCTGAATGTTGATTGGTGGAAAACATGTCACGTGACACAAAAGTAGTCAGCGCCGACAGCGGACAAAAATGACAAAATGGTTACTCATTGAAACATAACAAGGTTATGTTTTGTCAGAATAATTTTGCAATTTCTATTTTATAAAATATTTGCAATGAATGCGAATGATAGGACGTCAAATATTATGTGATGCAGCGGAGGATGTAATAATTCTTACAAAATTACCGATTGAAGTATCAAATTTTATAAATTTCCTAGAATTTGATGTGAGGAACAGATGTATAAGAAAATAACTTGTCAACAGATATCTTCTACTAACATGAAAAATTCTTTTAGATACACATATTTTCTCATTGTAAAAGATACTTATCGTATGAATAAAATTCCAACAATTGTCGACTGATTGCAATAATGAATTATATAAAAACGTGTTTCCTAAGTTAATATTTGATATAATACAAGAAGCAGAAAATTGTCTTAAAATTGTTTAATACTAATAAAAATTCACATGGTTCGCATTTTTCGCGTATTTTCTTTTTCGAGCTTGTGCATCTTATTCCACTTAGAGCCTGGTATATTTTTAATGAAGAATCTTCTTCATTTATTGCGAATATAAAAGAAAGATGCTAACATCATCCACTGATATCGTGATATAAAAACATTTAACTAATATTACAAATTATAATATAAATTTAAATATGATAAAATGGTTTACAGAAATCACACATATTATTATGAGAAAAATTATATTTTCTGCCCCACTACCTTCGCTGGTATTTTGACTTTTTTGATTGTCACATCACATATATAGCATTTTAAATATTTTCTTTATTTATTTAAATATACTATGATTTATAATATTCATATATAATTACAAAAACTCAAAATAAAATTGTAAACTGTATCACTTTCTCGAATTGTCAAAATTGATTCCGTAATCAAAAATGCCAATGTAGCCGTTAGAAGCACTGACGCTCAAAATGTGCACATCGCCTAGATGGTTAGAAACGAATAATAATAACTTTAATTTTTACTTAAATAACATCCATGTGCAATTAACGTTATCAGAAAATTATATTCTTGGAATAGAACCTTATATTAAATTTTAAAATAGTTTTAAGTAAAAATACCGCCCATCGGTAAAATATAATTTTATCGCCTTGTACAAAAAATGACTAAAATAAACTGCGGTCGAAACTATATTTTGATTATAAAACTTGCGTCCATGAGTACCTACTACATTATCAATCATTTTTATAAAGTTAAGATAGTAATCTTAGGAAGATTTTTTGACAATCGACAAATGAAAACATGTTATCAAATCTTTGTTTTAAGAGTTTATACAATAAAATGTTTACATTTTGAGTGTTTACTACTTTTAAATAAAATTATTTTTCTGATAATGTGTTAATAAAGTGGGAGATACATAACAATATATATATATATATATATATATATATATATATATATATATATATATATATATATATATATATATATATATATATATATATATATAAAACAAAATCTCAAAATTATATTATCGTGTTTAAACATGCTTCGTCTCTTCTTGTTGTTTATGGTAGCCATACCTTTGAGTCCAGGTTTGGGCTCGGAACTACCCACTTTGTACGAATACTACACTTCTGGTGATATATCCTCTGGATTGAGTGATGCTCATAAGAACTTCACTCTCAATGGAAAAGAAATCATCATATACAGTGGGGCGATACATTACTTTCGAATCCCTCCTTCTTATTGGAGGGATAGGCTGAGGAAAGCCAGAGCTGCAGGGTTGAACGTAGTGGAGACATATGTGCCGTGGAATCTGCACGAACCCAGACCAGGTAAGAAAAAGGGTGATTGAGTTTTTTAAGAGAGATGTAGATGGCTTTTGTTGGTTATGATTGTTGGCAGTTAGTTGGTAACGCATAGCCTTCTGTCTTTTTTTAAATTATAAGAGGAAGTAAATGAGGTATTGACATAATATACTATTTTTCACATTTGTGACATTCGTCACTGTCAGAAAATTAATTTTTTTAAACATAAATACGTACGGGATGTAGTTAGTATTAACTCCTAATAGTTAGTTTCATTTATTTATTGATTTTTTAAAAATTTATATGTAATTTTAAAAAAATTATATTTTACTTATTTTTGCATATTAAAACAATTTTTACCTTCAGTCACCTTTAGGTAAGGAAGGTATTGTCTTTGGCCAAAAAAATCGGTGGTGAGTTTTTGATGAATAAGCACGTTTTAGGGTCTCTAGAATACGATTTTACTATTTTTACGATGATGTCTGCATGTGTGTGTGTGTGTGTGTGTGTGTGTGTGTGTGTGTGTGTGTGTGTGTGTATGCGATAACTCTAATACTACAATTCCAAAAATTGTAATTCTTTCGTATTCCTCTTCGTTACATCCATGTGAAGAGCTGATTAGATTTTGGTTAGAATTGGTCAACCGGAAGTACCCTCATTTGAAGATTTTAACAGTTTTTCTTGAAAAAACGATGTTAAATATCATTTTTTTCACATTTAATGTTGTTATTAATATTAAAAAATATTTTATTCTCTATACGATTTGAATGCATTTTATACTTCATATTAAATGGATATAAAGTTAAAAAATTCTAAAGAAATTAAATATCATATATTAGCCAGCTATGCTATAACTCTGGAAACTGCTGTTAAATTAAGAAAATTCTATTGACATATTACATAAATGGATCCAACGTAGAGACAGAGGAATTGACGCTCACCTTAGAGAAGGAAAGATAGATAAGCGGGGCAACGCCAAACAAGAACATTGTTGCAGTCTGTTGTTTTGTTTGCTGGTCTGACAGTAGTGACTGCTAGTAAAAGTGCAATATATTACCTCAGAATATTAGTAAGGTGAGCGTCAATGCTTATACAGTAAAGCAGTACCTACGTTGCGTCCATTTATATAATACGTCAATGGAAAATTCTTATTGAAAGACAGATGTCAGTGTCAAGTGCAGTTGACAGTATGTTTATGTTATAATTTTACTGAAAATATAGGATCTTTTGCTAGAAACTTACCGTATGTAATTTGTATAAAATACATACAACTGCAACAAAATAATGTACAAGAAATAGAATTGCAAGGAACTTTCTGTATGACATTCATACAAAATACATAGAATTGACGGAAGGTAATGTGCTGGTCACATCATATTTTTTTAAATTTTTGTCCAATTTTAAAATTTTTTATTTTGCTTATTTTTGCATTTTTTTTAATTGTGAAAAGATCGTGTCAGTCACTGTGATATGAGCCCGAGACCTTTACTTTGCATCATGTGATTTGCTGGCCTCGGTTTTTACCTCGGCTGCAAACTTTAGATTTGGCCAAAAATGACCACTTTTACAACCTTGATATACAAACATAAGTTCATAGATTAAACATAGATAGGAAAATAATATACATTACTTAAGAAGATAAGAAATAACATAAAAACATTAGAATTATTGAAATTTTATTTAGCGTTTATTAAATCACGTATTTCACATTACATTCTGTCGATAAGATAATTAAAATTAAATCAAATCACTACACATTTATATCAGTTTGAGTGCACTACATAATCAATTTATTAATACTTAGGTATTTAAAAAAGAATAAAATAATAGAATCAGATATATTCTCCTAGCAATTTTCCATAATATATTCTTAACTGCATCGAAATTGCGTTCTCAGTGAGACCAATACGTAATTAAGGCGATACTTTTTGAGATATGAAATTATCCTACGCAAACTTTGTATAACATTGAGAATCTTCACAAATATTTCAATAGTTATACAAGAAGAGGTTGGGAAATAATCGCATATATAGTTAAGAGGACGAAATGTGTTTTCAGGTAACACGCAAACTGTATATTCAGATGATTTTCGAAGTTCGAGTTGCATAGGTTAAGACAATGGTATATATATATATATATATATATATATATATATATATATATAATAAAATAAATTTTAGATTATAACTTCTTTCAGTTATCTCTAACATACCATGAACTATGGCACATTACTTATATAACATCCTGTAAGTGTATATATATATATATATATATATATATATATATATATATATATATATACATATATATGTATATATATATATATATATATATATATATATATATATATATATATATACATATATATATATATATATATATATATATATATATATATAACAAAAGTTCTCTTTATCAAACTGCTTTTACAGATTATAGAAATTCGTTTTTTACAGTCTATATACAAAGTAGTCATTTGCGCTCTCTTTTGTAAACGCAAAATGTTAGTTTGCCGCTCGTGCGCGAAAAAGTAGGAAAAACGCTCGCTGTCCAAATTTCTAACTATACAATGTTTAGAAATGTCACTTGTCTACTTTCTTAATAGAAGCGTTTAGTCAGGAACACTGTAGTTACACATTTACCACCTTCACAAGTCAATCTAACATATAACGGCTCAGTCGGTATATTACATAACCAAACAAAATGCCGCACTGCTATGACAATAAAATAGGGCGTTCATTTACAAAACGAAAGTATAAAATGCTTAGATTAGATAAAAGTAATAGCTCAAGAAGAATGGAAAATAACGATAAAGTAAAATTAAATGTAATCGTTATTTATTGAGTAGTACTGTACAAAGTGTACATTTTATTATTTTTTCTACAGTCTATATACAAAGTAGCCATTTGCGCTCTCTTTTGTCAACGCAAAATGTCAATTTGCCGCTCATGCGCGACAAAGTACAAAAAACGCTCGCTGTCTAAATTTCTAACTATATAATGTTGAGAAATGTCACTTGTCTACATTCTTAATAGAAACGTTTAGTCAGAAACTAATGACACTGTAGTTACACATTTACCACCTTCACAAGTTAGTCTGACATATAACTGCTCTGTCGGTATATTACATAACCAAACAAAATGCCGCACTGCTGTGAAAATAAAATATGGCATTTATTTACGAAAAAAAAAGTATAAAATGCAAAGATTTTATTGAAACTATAGCTTAAGAAGAATGGAAAGTAACGATAAATTAAAATTAAATATAAAATAAATTGTGTGAACAGTTCTTCTGCCACCTGCAAAAGTTTGGCGTGAACGCTCCCAGTGGACATCCACTTTTCCACTGCACTAGTATAATGTACTTGAAACAAATAAATTATACAAAATTTATAATATACATTACAAAATTGGCATTATCTTTTTTGTAAAAACAAAAGCCAAAACAATATCTTGAAGTCATATTTGAATACGTTCCTATCTTGACTGAAAAACTTTAAGTAGTACTGTAAGTACAAAGTGTACATTTCATTATTTTTTTTTATGGTGGAGGACTGTAGAAAAAATCTTGTGTGTTTCGAGCGCAAATGGACATTGTCGATTTCGAGAGAATGCCGCGCTCCTGCGTCGCGCGTCAACAACCTCTTAATCGACAATGTCCCATTTTGCGCTCTTAATACACAAATAGCTATTTTGTTATAGTGTAGGACCCCATTATGGCGACTGTAGAAAAAATCTTGTGTGTTTCGAACGCAAATGGACATTGTCGATTTCGAGACAATGATACGCTCCTGGGTCGCGCGGCAACAACCTCTCAATCGACAATGTCCCATTTTGCGCTCTTACTACACAAATAGCTATTCCATTCTCTAGATAAAGAGTGACAAAAAAGTGGCCGTTATTAGTGAAAAATCAAAAAAGTTAAATTACGTCTGCGGTCGTGGTTGATCATGAGTAATTTTTTTATGGTATCATATGTAAAAAAATTTGCTGAATTCAATGGTAAAATAAAAAATATAGCATTCTATTTAAAATAAGAAAGTTAGGGTCTGCTTCCGGTTAAACCGGAAGTGCTACTGTTTTGAAAATATTTTATCACAATATATCTGATCACAAAAATATTTCTTCGTATTTAATAATTGAATCATTCATGGTTCTTGGATGTTACAAAAATAATTTTATAAAAACTGTTTACGTATAAGAGTTGATATTACATTAAAATTTTGTTTCAGGCGTATATGAATTTGGCGACGGATCTACTGGTAGCGACTTTTCGACATTTCTCAACCTTGTTCGCTTTCTCCGAATCGCTCAAGAAGAAGACCTTTTAGCCATAGTTCGCCCAGGTCCTTACATCTGCTCCGAATGGGAATTCGGAGGTCTTCCATCTTGGTTACTCCGAGAAACCGGCATTCGCGTACGCACATCCGAGAAAAAATACATGCGCCACGCCACTCGCTACTTCAACAATGTCCTTAGTCGTCTCTCTTCACTTCAATTCACAAAAGGTGGACCTATCATAGCCTTCCAGATCGAAAATGAGTATGGTAGTGCCGGATCGGATGACAAAGCCTATTTGAATGCGCTCAAGAATCTTTATAGAGAGAATGGAATTAATGAATTGTTGTTTACTTCTGATAGTGCTTGGTCTGGTACTGCGGGTTCTGTGGATGGAGTATTAATGACGGCTAATTTCCAGAATAATCCGGAAAATGAGTTGTGGCAACTGGAAAGCATGCAATCCGGAAAGCCAGTAATGACTATGGAATATTGGACAGGATGGTTTGATCATTGGTCTGAAAGTCATCATACAAGAAGTGACCAAGAATATATAGACGTATTGGAAAGAATTCTTAAATATCCAGCATCTGTTAATTTGTATATGTTCATTGGGGGAACCAATTGGGGATTTATGAATGGAGCTAATATAGGAGATGGCAGTACTGACAATGAAGGTTTCCAACCAGATGCAAGCAGTTACGATTATGATGCTCCTTTAACTGAAGCGGGAGATTATACCGGTAAATACTTTTTAACACAAGAATTAATCAAACGGCTAAATCCTGTCAAAACACGTTTACCAGCTCTTCCTGAAATTATCCCACGTATTGCCTATAACACAGCAATTGTTACTGAAATTTTAACTTTAGAAGACATGACTAGACAAGTATGCGATGTGGTCCATCACCCGACATTATTACCAATGGAACATTTACCAATAAACAATAATTCGGGGCAACAATACGGATACATTGTTTACAGAAAGGCAAATATTAGTATTGCAGCTAATTCTATTCTAATGATATCTGGTCGGGTTTGTGATACAGTCATGGTTTTAATAAACGGGGTTCAAATAACCCCACCTTTGGAATCAGAAAATAGTTTCAATGGATTTGGTTACTGGAGGGAATCGAACTCACAATTAAATTTAGGTCCAAAAGAATATTCTAAGGCAACTTTGGAATTGGTAGTCGAAAACTGGGGTAGAAATAATTTTGGAAATCTCAATCAGTTCATACAACACAAAGGATTATGGCAAGGAGATGTTTCTATAAACGATAATATCATCAAAGACTGGGAAATAATTCCTCTGGAGTTCCGGACAAAATGGCTGAAATATCTTAAAGGCTGGCGTCCGGTGACCAATTTTACAAACCCGTCAGGACCTGCTCTCTACCGGGCAAAGTTCACAGTAACCGAACTAAGTGATACCTTTGTCGATACGCAAAACTGGAACAAAGGTATTGTAGTTATTAATGGATTTGTGCTGGGTAGATATGCAGATAAAATAGGACCTCAGCTTACACTGTATCTGCCAGCGTCTTTTCTGAGAGTAGGTGAAAATGAATTGTTGATTTTTGAACACTGGCAACCAAGTGCCGGAGTGAAGTTCTCAACTCATCCTAGGTATAATTATTATGGTACAAAAAACAATAATTGAAGGTATATGAGCGACAAATATGTTATTGGAAGATGAATATTTTATTTTGCAAGAAAATGACAGAAAATAATTCTGAAATATTGATTAGTTTTATAAGAATTATTAGTAAATATAAAACTATTGTAGCGTTTTGATTTATTTAGGCGAAGTGTAAAAATCAGAGAATTATTATTAATTATAATAAATGTTTATTAAAATGATAAATAAATATTAAATACTAATTAACACTCACAGGACTTGACATTCAACTGACTGACTCTCTATTAATGTAACTAACTACTTCACTTTTCACACAAGTACGTCGCTTATACAGTGTGTCCCATTTAGAGCTGCTACCATTGGGATCTCGAGAACTATAACATATACAATGTCGGTTAAATGAAACTTTTTGTGCACTTATAGGGGGGCATATCAGATGTGCTTTTGTTTTTCCAATTATTCTCAGAGGGCACAAGATAATGACGAAAAACTGAATTTTGTTAATTTTTACCTCCCGCTACCCTTGGTAAGTGAGGTATAGGGATCGTGCTAAAAATCGTATATCGAGATTTTGATAAATGACTACGTTTTAAGGTCCCTAGAATCCAATTTTCACGATGATGTCTGTGTACGTGTGTATGTGTACGTGTGTATGTGTGTGTGTGTGTGTGTGTGTGTGTGTGTGTGTGCGCGCGTGCATGCGTGCGTGTGTGTGTATGTGTGTGTGCGTGCGTGCGTGCGTGTGTGTGTGCGTGCGTGTGTGCGTGCGCGTGTGTGCGTGCGTGCGTGCATGCGTGTGTGCGTGTGTGCGTGCGTGCGTGCGTGCGTGCGTGTGTGTGTTTGTGTGTGTGTATGTGTGTGCGTGTGTGTGTGTGTGTGTGTGTGTGTGTGTGTGTGTGTGTGTGTGTGTGTGGATCCTCCACTCTAATTCCAATACTATCATTCAGAAAATTTTGATATCTTGTATTTCGAACTTTTTCTGTATTGGAAAGAGTCCATTAGATTTTGGTAAAAATCGAATAACCGGAATTGGCACTTTACTAGAAGCTCTAAATAAATTTTCTTCGAAAAATACCTTTAAATGTTATTTTTTCGGGATTAATGTTATTAGAAAAATTAAAGATTATTAAATTTTCTATAGACTTGCATTAATACTTTTTCTATATATTTTATCGATAAATTTATAAAATTATCTTTAATTTAAATCCCAGAGTCTACACTTTAAACACACAAAACGAAGTTATTCAAATGTATGTAACTGACAGATAAATGTCACTTTAAAATAATAATAGTAACGTTTTAAAAAGGAAAAAAGTAAATAGAACAATAGAAAAGAAATTCAATACAGTCTCCACCATAAGTAAATATGTAGGTATGTATTTAGTTTAATAAAAATTAACGATTCACAAAAATATTTAAGCTAATCCTCATTTTTGGATTAGTGAATTCTATTCTATCCCGGTATTTAAAATTTAATCTTCATTTTTTTATAGTTCCGGTGGCTCAATCGTTAGAGCAGCACCTCAGGTCATGATTACATTCAGGGCTCTGGGTTCGAATCCCACTAAGGCATGGATGTGTGTGAATGTGAACCCACTCTGTAATTGGGATTTAATCCTGTTGAGAGTTTTAAACAAAAGGTAGTTACTTGGATTAGATTAGACTATATTTTAAGAAATAAACTTTCCAAATTAAAGAAAAATTCGCTAATCCAAAAAACTTAATCTTTTTCGTGACTCGGGCTGTAAGTGGCGGGAGGTATTGTGTTGGCCACACCAGATTTTTTCTTTTTCGAATAACTTCTAAACAATTAGTAATCGAGAAAAATGTTTCCAATAAAGAAGTTAGATATATTTATTGTTTAAGACTAATATGTCTTAAATGAGAGGACTTGGAAAATGTTAACCCCTTTAAGGTAGCAACCCGCTGCACATGGGAATAGAACGGGTAACCTGCCCTGACTCTATTTAAATAAGTCAATAAATAAATAGAAATAACTGTTTCTGTTACTTTAAATAATTAGTTATATATTTTCTACGTGTTTAAGTTTCATTTTAGAATTGTTTGAAATATCTGTAGTATCTTAAACTATTTATTAACATTTATATGCGACTGTGACTAGCTTAAAGTCGAGTGCGCGCGCAACCGCCCCTCCAAGTGCACTCCATCTACAGTATTGATCAACCGCGGAGAGCTCAGAGTGTGTCTAGCTAGCATACGGGAAAGACGTGTCGCATCGTCGTTCGCGAGAGTGGGTTTTCCACCATTTTGCATAAACTTTCTGATTTTCATATGGTCAGCAAAGTAATTTGTTGTTTAATTGTCGTTCGCGTAGCTTGATTAGCCTAGAACGACTAATTCAAGGAGTTATCGTTCGGTTTTCATTTAATTTTGTATTTTATAGTCCGTGAATACTTTACGGCGCCATTTTATGTAGCCAATAGACACACCTCAGGAATCAATTGTAAAATCGAATTATACAATTTGATTTCTCACGGGAACTCGTGTTAGGGATTTGATTCATATTTCCTTGGGTGAAATTATTATTATTTCTTTGTAAACCTGTTTGCACGTTCTTGCTCGAGTGACGTCATCCACAGCACACCTGCTGTTGTTGTCGCATAGGTACAGCCAATGCAACAAGTTTTGCATTCTAGTTGGTTATTATTAAGTTCATTTAGGGTTCTTAATATTGTTTAACTAAATTTGTTTGGTCATACACTTATTAAATGATTTAGTTAATTTCTACAAATATCGTATTTGTTCTATCTTTGGTTTATTATAGTTTATGTCACTTGTATTCAATACGCTATCACATATCTCTCAGAATTGTTTTTCAGTTGTTTGTTATTTTGTTGCAATTATACTTAGCACGTTTGTTAGTTCGTAAAACTAGCTAGTCCTTCGTTCGTTGTTAATTAGTACGTTTCGCAAATTAATATTATCCCGTGTATTGGCCAAGTCCAGTGATGTGAACCAGCTATCGAAGGTTGTAATCAATTTGGTTTACATATAGTTGCTTTGTTCATTGAATTTAACATCAAACACATTGTTGGTGCTTCTAGGCCGGATTCGCTGATCTAGAGATATCACATTTGGGCTTGCGAGCAGGATCAAAACATTTGGTCCTTCTATGCCGGATTCGCTGGTTTAGGGATTGAACATTTGGTCCTTCGAGCCACTAGGTCCTTAATATTTGGTCCTTCGCACCGGAGGGACGTAATATTTATTGTCTATTTAGTGGCGTACGAAAATATTTTTAATGGGTAAATTTTCGAGATATAACACAAACTTATATTTTTTTTGAATGGAACCCATATTTGATTTTTTCTTTAAGAAAATCCTTATATTTTTCTCTTTCGATTCTAGCCTGCCGCGCGCCCCGCCTATGTTATCGATCATCCACATAGTTTCCGCTTAATGTTCTCGTATTTTTCTGTCGTTAACTGAAGTTCTTTTTTAGTAGTAATTTTTGTTTGGTGTTGATGTTGGTAATATTGTTTTACCTTACAAAACATGTATTGTATTGACAACAAAAATATAATTTAATGTTTTATATTAGATTTTTACTAATAAATAAAATTCTAATGTGACCAGCCCATTAAAAATCCTCGTGGAAATATTGTTGTCAAAAATATGATTTCGTCAAAATATGACCTGCCCCTATTTCAACATTTCTTTTAAGTATTTTTCCATAAAATAATTAAGTAACTTTTGCGCAAAGAAGAACTAATTTTCCATGTTAAACGCCTACTTTCCACTTTCAGATTTACACGCTGTACCTTTAATTATAAAATTACATAATAATATCAACAGAAAAGAAGTTTTTTTAAAAAATTTATTTTAAGTCCTTCAGCAAATATGGCTATTAAGACCATGTTAATAATATATCAGTTATAGTAGGTATAAAATATATTTTTTTACAAATTAGTTATATTTTGTTTGTTTTAGTAGTAGTGCTTTTGACACTTTGGGTCCATTCACGCTGCCACATATTTTCACTCTCAACTTTTTCTTCTTTAGCCACTAATCTTTTCAATGCCAGACTGTCTGCTGTATTGCTTCCACTACTTCTTGTATATTCTTTTGCTCTTTCATAAATTCTTAAAATTTCTTCTAATTTAAGTAAAATTGGAGCATTGCCTGATAGTACACAAGACGCTACGTAAGAAATAGTCCTGTATCCCTTTAAAATGTTAATATTCATTAGTCGATGCACTCTCTTAATTTTTCTTTTATTAGCTTCTTTTTGAAAGGCAGATTTCCAAACTGGTAAGCCATAAGATAATATAGGTATAATGGCTCCTTTGTAAATGATGTTAAGAGCTTCTTGTCGGAGACCCCATGAAACATTTGCAGACTTTGATAAAATATGTATAAGTTTGCAGCATTTGTCTGTCGCATAATTGATATGTTCGTCAAAGCAGAATTTGTTGTTAATAATTATTCCTAAATATTTTATTTTATTCGTTTGCTGCAGTACTTTATAGTTGAGGAAGATATTTACTTTCTCTTTAAACAAAGATCTTTTCCTTGTCACCAGCATTACTTGAGATTTATTTTCATTAAATTGAATTTTATTGTTTATTGCCCAGTTCATAATCTTTCCCATTTCAAAATTTACCATATTTTCTACCTCCAGTAAGTAGTATGAAGTCGTCTGCAAAAGCAATCGCTATTGAGTTTTTTATAAAAATTAAGTTTAATAATGAGTCGTATTGTATGTTCCAGAACCCTGGGCCACTGCACGAACCTTGAGGGCAGCCTCTATTAATTGGTTTTATAATTTTTATTCCATTAACGCCTATATCTGTTGACCTATCACTGAAGTAATTTTGTGCTAAACAGTATAAATTTTTCGAGTAATTGAAACCTTTTCATGCTTTCATTATAGCTGGCCACCATGCTGCGTTGAATGCTCCATTATCATCCAAACTAATAAAACAATTTTCTTTTCCAAAAGACTTTCGTCAACAAAATTCTTCATTTTCAATAAGGCATCGGTAGTTCCTCTATGCTGAATAAATCCAAATTGGTTTTTGTTTAGAAAGTTATTTGAGTTCAAGTATAACATAATTCTGTTTATGAGTAATTTTTCTAAAACCTTTCCTCCAGTATTTATTAGACTAATTGGACGAAATTTTCCTACTTCGTCTGAATTTTCTCTTCCAGGTTTAATAATAGAAATAATCGTTGCAGATTTCCACTCTTTCGGGATAAACCCTCTTTGAAAACATTGGTTGTATATTTCAGTAAAGAACAGTCTAAATTTATTGAAAATACTTAACAGAATATCGCTTGAGATACCATCCTTCCCTAGAGCTTTCTTTGGATTCATTTTGATTAAAATTTCTTCGATCTCATCTTCTAAAATTTGTTGATCGTTAACTGAGTTTGGTGGAGTTTTAATATTTTCTCTGACTTTCTTATGGTATTCATTATCATCAAACTCACTATCTTCAGGAATAAACTCCTGCAACATTCTATTAAGCGTACTTGCCGTGTCTGTTGTATATTCCCCGCATTCTTCTTTAATCGTTGAAAGAGTCAAAGTTTGTTTAGTCTTACCAGTGGCCATTTTATATACGATATTCCAGGGATTACTTTTGCTGGATATATTGCAGTATTCTTTCCATGATTTAAATTTGTCTACTTCTATTTTCTTAATATACTTTGCTTTTTCTTGTAGATAAATTAATCTTCTTTCTTCTCTGAGAAAAACATTATTTCTTGTTCTCCGGTAGCGTCTTCTTAATGCGTTAATTCTTTTCCTCATTATTGTTAATTCATTTGACCACCATGCAACTGTTCTTCCTTTTTTTCAACAGTGCCTACCTTTGATTTTTTGAAAGATTTGCAACAAGCGGATTTTATGACGTCAGAGGTGACTTCAACATTTTATACTAACAGTGCCGAAGCTCAAGTGGATAGGCAGTGTAAGCGCTGTAAACACGTTTAATGTTTTTTTTACGCCACTACTTGCTGAAACAATGAAATTGTTTGTTAAGATGGAAGTTGTTAACGTAGTAAAGGTTTTTTTTTGAGGAAATTAATGAATGAATAAGACACTTACCAACGGTCCAAATCGTTAACGCCTTCTCAGTCGTCAGTAGTGATGCAAGATACCCAGGTATTTATTTTTCATGGTAAATACCCAGGGTAAATACCCGTGTATTTACTTATAAGTGGGTATATATTTAGTGAGTGAAAATATGGGTATGCAATATCATTAAAATATTTTCTTTATTAAATAAAACAAATACAAAAGGAACTTCACAGAAATAAAAAAAATTAAACAAATATTATGTTACATTAATGTGTATATGTTGATTTTATATTACATAATATTCAATTAATATTCATCCAATTCTGATGCATAACTGCCATCGGATTCTTCATATGGTACTTCTTTTTCCATATCGCTCCAAGTTTCAGTCTCAGCTGTACTGCTGAAACTTGAATTTGTTTCATCTAACTTCCTCTTGGATTTGGAAGTAGACACTCTGGGTTCTTCTTGTATGTCAATTACTGCGGACTCCAGTTCCATCGGTTGTTGAACGTTAGTTGTTGTTGATTTAGGTTGTGTTTGTTTTCTATGACTATGAATTAAATTCCAATTATGGGCCAAATATGTTATTTTAGCAGCGCGTTCGGCTGTTAATCTATTTCTTTTTTTTTTTGTATGGATTCAACTGAATGTACTGAACGTTCTTTCAGTCGCTGCAGATGTTACTGGTGCGCTTAAAATACGAATAGCAACAGTTGCCAGTGTATTTGTTCCTCGTAATCCTCTCCACCATATAAGAGGGCTTGTTTTATCCACATCCTCCCAAAAAATTTTTTTATTCCATAGACCCTCTTTATCTCTGTAATTTGCTAAATCTGTTTTTAAATCTGTAATTGGTAAACCCATATTTTTACCAACATCACAAATGAATTGCATTGCATCAATAATTTCTTCAGGATTTAAGTTTGATCCTTGGTAAGATGGGTTTAGGAGTGTTGCTGCCAAATGTATAGACCCTATTGCAAAAGACACCCTCTCAGATAATTTTTTCAACACCATTGTTTCTTCCGCCTTCGGGAATTGCGAGTGGGTTAGCAGGTCACGCAGAATTTTCTCCAGGTTGTGAATTTCTGAATACACAATATGAATCATTGGCTGATTAGACTCCAGTTTTGTAAACAAATTAATAATCGGCTCCAAAATATTGATCATTTTTTCGCATCGTGCCCAAAAACCGGCATCATCTAATAATTTTGTTTTCAATTCTTGTGTAACTATATCTTGGTCACTGACTGCTAGTGTTTGCAAAACTATCTTGTTTTGACACAAACTTTGTAAACAAAACAAGTTACTGCCCCAACGTGTTTTTCCCGCCAATTTTAGCGAAATGGTAATGTTTTTTTCTTTGCCAATTCTTTTGAATAATGCTTGTAGGCGATGACTATTTTTAATAGTCTTTACTATATTTGTCGCGCTCGATATAATTTTATTGACAGATTCACACTTTAATATATCGTTATAAAGCAAATGCAACAGATGAGCAATACAACCCAACGGTACTATGTGGTCATATTTCTCTTTTAATAATCTAAAAGTTGCTCGCATGTTAGCTGCATTGTCGCCAATAACTACGAAAAATTTGTTTACATTATACTTTTGCATCACTTTTTCTATTTCCTTACATAAATACACAGCATGTCTATGTTCTTTCGTCATAATAAAATCTACGTATAATGGTTCCGGTGTAGAGATCACAAAATTTATTATTGACTCGTTCCTTATATTGCCCCAGCCGTCGCATTGCAAATGTAATTTTTTGCGTTATCTAGTATCTCTTTTAATTCTTGTTGCATTTCCGCAAATTGTGCAACTAAATAAATAGTTGATATACGGGTTTTTGAGGGTAAAGTATATGACGGTCTAATTCGTTTAAAAAAAATTAACCAAAGTGGATGATCTACCATCGACAAAGGCGCTCCACTAATTATAATAGCTTTTGCCAGAGCTTGATTTAAATTTTCCTGGAACCAAAATAATTTCATAAAATTTTTTAAAACATAAAAATAAAAAAAATTATTAACGACTCCTATATAATTGTAATGTAAAATGTAATACGTGAATTTATAATATTTAATAAATAAAAACTATATTCAAATAGTAATAGTACTAGTACAAAAAAAAAGAGAGGATCATTTTGAAAAGATTGTAGACTTGTATTTGCAGATATTTTTGGTCAGTCTTAGTCTTAGTAAATTAAATTGTTTGTCACTAACAATAAATAATTTTCAATAACTGTTTTTTTTTTAATTTTACTTACATTTTCACTCGAAGTCATGTAGTCCGCGAAGGTTTTCAGTAAATTCTTCGACTGCACGGAATGAACGTATGTGGGTATTGAAGTACACGCATGTAGTCCAGCAGGAGTTGGTGAGGTTTCACTAGTTATAGTAGTGCTAGGGCTAGGACTGCTAAGCGTGGATATGTCCATTGATGTTTTACTTTTTTTCTTCAAAAATTTTTTGAATTCTGCTGGGCACTTCATGCATTTAATTATGTGGTTTTCCATTTTGTTCACATTTGCATGCAAATATTGCGCGGAACAATATTTACAAACTACCCCCTTATCCTTCGAATTAAAAAAAATCCATATAGCATTTTTTTCCGACCCATATTTGCTGTTTTACTGTTTGTCGCACAAAACGCAAATAGCAACTGCCGATAGTTCAGGCCGGCACAACGCACAACCTGCAGTTGCTTGCTTTGAACTTGTTAAAACATGTTTCGTTGAAATTTTGCAATTGGGTAGGTAAATATAACCTCGGGTAAATACCGGGTAAATACCCATTTTTTATTTACCTACCCACTGGGTATTTACCCGCCTCACATCACTATCTGGTACACTGATCTGAAGTCAGGAAAAATCTCTATTTTCATGCTAAAATATTATTTTAAACATAAATTTCTATAAGAATTAGTAGGATGTATAATTAATTACCTTCTATGTTTTTCATTCAATAATAGATATAATAAAAATTGTTAACTTTTGCTTTTAATTTCCATATTAATTTAATTTTTTTTATAAAATATATATTTGATGTTTCAAATATATTTTTGACGTTTCAATATGCTCAGTAAATAATTGACAGTCAAGATTTTGGCGCTGTAAGATTTATAGAAATTCTATAACTCTGTAGCTTTTACAGTACTGTAACTTGGTTACAGAATAGCAATTTGCTTACATACTGTAACGTTGGTTACTTACAGAGTCTATAGAGCTTATAGAACGGTACAGAATACCACCGACCTTCAATATCATTAAACAAAAAAGTTGCCTCAGGTACCTCTTCTTGCTTTAAACTCATTTTTAAGAAACACAACGAACAAAACAAATCAGAATAGAGATTGACAGATGCTAACAGAATGACAGGTACAGTACTACGGAGAAGGACGAAAGAAAACAAGGAGGGGTTCGCTTAGAAGCAAAATCTTCCATCTCATTCTTGCGTGTGACGTCAATTATGCAAGTGTCTATTGAGTTAGAAAGCGTATCGAAATACTTTGTTATATTATATACATTTTTTGAGATATTAATAAATATCTGAATAAACATAGATTTAAGTTCCATTATATCACTAATATTAAAAATGACTGTATTTGACACAATTTAATTGGTTTTTGTTGAAATGAACTCCGAACTACCCTTTTAAGATTGCATTTGTCATAAATTTAAATCTTAAATTATTAAAATGATCAGAGCGGATAAGTATTACATGTGAATATACTCGTATATTGTAAATAATATTGTTATATTGATATACAATTATGTTGTTATTGTTGTTGATTAGTTACAAGCTAATAATCTTTCAATTTGTTGCCTATAAATAATAGTATATTATTCATTGAGCATTTTATGTAAGCTATTACTCATGAGAATGAAGATGGCATCACAAGCCGAAGGGCCAGTGATGTAAAACATTCTAATGTACATGTAGGTATTATATTGGAGATCTCGACTTCGTCTCGATCTCCAAACTAATCCTCAACCGGTAGGATGCACTCACTGCCCTTATTACTTAAATTAATATTATTGGGCATTTTTAATTATTTTATGTCTCACTAAAGTATTATGAACTGTTTATTGCTAGGATACGCTGTATATAAACATATCTATAACAACCAGGGCATTATATGAGGGCATAATCTTTCATTATGCCCTCATTATAATCTGTTCATCATTTATGGACTTTAAATTCGAAATAATATGAACGGCATATAATGAAAATTATTTTCTTTTTAATTATAATTCATTACAATAATAATAAGGATTGATTACAACAATTAATACATTAATTGATTACAACAATTAATATAATAAGAAAACAGCTTTGAAAGCACAACACAGAAATCATTTTTAATTTAATTATAATATTTAAATTGATTATGAAAAGGCCTTAAAAAGCTATTTACTTTCACCACAAATGTAAATAGTAAGTACGTCGAATTTCAGACTGCAATGTTTCGCGTTGATTTTTGACGGATGACGGTTCACAAATTTTTGTGGGGACGATATTTATCCACGTTTCAATTCAATTTTGATATTATTTACTGTCACATGTGACACATTTAATGAGAGAGTGTAATGAATTTTTGTGACACATTATGTGTGTTGCTAAGCTAACTTTTAATATAAGTATTGTATTACAACATGGTTAATTTGACAATTATCTTATTATCTGCATCATTGTTGATATCATCCCAACGATTATCGCACATTTCTATACTAAAAATTAACTGCCAATGTCAAATAAAGAAAACAAATCCCTTAGTAACGGTTATAAATACGCTGATATTTTTTTTGTTTTTTATCATCGTTGTGATAGACATGTATCTAGAGAGATTCTGAATGTTGATTGGTGGAAAACATGTCACGTGACTCATGAATTATATGCTCATTGTAACGCCCTTAGTACATAAAATACTATTATGTATATTATATAGGCGGTGTACACAAAAGTAGTCAGCGCCGACAGCGGACAAAAATGACAAAATGGTTACTCATTGAAACATAACAAGGTTATGTTTTGTCAGAATAATTTTGCAATTTCTATTTTATAAAATATTTGCAATGAATGCGAATGATAGGACGTCAAATATTATGTGATGCAGCGGAGGATGTAATAATTCTTACAAAATTACCGATTGAAGTATCAAATTTTATAAATTTCCTAGAATTTGATGTGAGGAACAGATGTATAAGAAAATAACTTGTCAACAGATATCTTCTACTAACATGAAAAATTCTTTTAGATACACATATTTTCTCATTGTAAAAGATACTTATCGTATGAATAAAATTCCAACAATTGTCGACTGATTGCAATAATGAATTATATAAAAACGTGTTTCCTAAGTTAATATTTGATATAATACAAGAAGCAGAAAATTGTCTTAAAATTGTTTAATACTAATAAAAATTCACATGGTTCGCATTTTTCGCGTATTTTCTTTTTCGAGCTTGTGCATCTTATTCCACTTAGAGCCTGGTATATTTTTAATGAAGAATCTTCTTCATTTATTGCGAATATAAAAGAAAGATGCTAACATCATCCACTGATATCGTGATATAAAAACATTTAACTAATATTACAAATTATAATATAAATTTAAATATGATAAAATGGTTTACAGAAATCACACATATTATTATGAGAAAAATTATATTTTCTGCCCCACTACCTTCGCTGGTATTTTGACTTTTTTGATTGTCACATCACATATATAGCATTTTAAATATTTTCTTTATTTATTTAAATATACTATGATTTATAATATTCATATATAATTACAAAAACTCAAAATAAAATTGTAAACTGTATCACTTTCTCGAATTGTCAAAATTGATTCCGTAATCAAAAATGCCAATGTAGCCGTTAGAAGCACTGACGCTCAAAATGTGCACATCGCCTAGATGGTTAGAAACGAATAATAATAACTTTAATTTTTACTTAAATAACATCCATGTGCAATTAACGTTATCAGAAAATTATATTCTTGGAATAGAACCTTATATTAAATTTTAAAATAGTTTTAAGTAAAAATACCGCCCATCGGTAAAATATAATTTTATCGCCTTGTACAAAAAATGACTAAAATAAACTGCGGTCGAAACTATATTTTGATTATAAAACTTGCGTCCATGAGTACCTACTACATTATCAATCATTTTTATAAAGTTAAGATAGTAATCTTAGGAAGATTTTTTGACAATCGACAAATGAAAACATGTTATCAAATCTTTGTTTTAAGAGTTTATACAATAAAATGTTTACATTTTGAGTGTTTACTACTTTTAAATAAAATTATTTTTCTGATAATGTGTTAATAAAGTGGGAGATACATAACAATATATATATATATATATATATATATATATATATATATATATATATATATATATATATATATATAAAACAAAATCTCAAAATTATATTATCGTGTTTAAACATGCTTCGTCTCTTCTTGTTGTTTATGGTAGCCATACCTTTGAGTCCAGGTTTGGGCTCGGAACTACCCACTTTGTACGAATACTACACTTCTGGTGATATATCCTCTGGATTGAGTGATGCTCATAAGAACTTCACTCTCAATGGAAAAGAAATCATCATATACAGTGGGGCGATACATTACTTTCGAATCCCTCCTTCTTATTGGAGGGATAGGCTGAGGAAAGCCAGAGCTGCAGGGTTGAACGTAGTGGAGACATATGTGCCGTGGAATCTGCACGAACCCAGACCAGGTAAGAAAAAGGGTGATTGAGTTTTTTAAGAGAGATGTAGATGGCTTTTGTTGGTTATGATTGTTGGCAGTTGGTTGGTAACGCATAGCCTTCTGTCTTTTTTTAAATTATAAGAGGAAGTAAATGAGGTATTGACATAATATACTATTTTTCACATTTGTGACATTCGTCACTGTCAGAAAATTAATTTTTTTAAACATAAATACGTACGGGATGTAGTTAGTATTAACTCCTAATAGTTAGTTTCATTTATTTATTGATTTTTTAAAAATTTATATGTAATTTTAAAAAAATTATATTTTACTTATTTTTGCATATTAAAACAATTTTTACCTTCAGTCACCTTTAGGTAAGGAAGGTATTGTCTTTGGCCAAAAAAATCGGTGGTGAGTTTTTGATGAATAAGCACGTTTTAGGGTCTCTAGAATACGATTTTACTATTTTTACGATGATGTCTGCATGTGTGTGTGTGTGTGTGTGTGTGTGTGTGTGTGTGTGTGTGTGTGTGTGTGTGTGTATGCGATAACTCTAATACTACAATTCCAAAAATTGTAATTCTTTCGTATTCCT
Source organism: Harpalus rubripes (assembly GCA_963082715.1). NCBI lineage: Eukaryota > Metazoa > Arthropoda > Insecta > Coleoptera > Carabidae > Harpalus > Harpalus rubripes. Next base: position 75,810 of record CAUJCB010000412.1, read on the forward strand.
CTTCGTTACATCCATGTGAAGAGCTGATTAGATTTTGGTTAGAATTGGTCAACCGGAAGTACCCTCATTTGAAGATTTTAACAGTTTTTCTTGAAAAAACGATGTTAAATATCATTTTTTTCACATTTAATGTTGTTATTAATATTAAAAAATATTTTATTCTCTATACGATTTGAATGCATTTTATACTTCATATTAAATGGATATAAAGTTAAAAAATTCTAAAGAAATTAAATATCATATATTAGCCAGCTATGCTATAACTCTGGAAACTGCTGTTAAATTAAGAAAATTCTATTGACATATTACATAAATGGATCCAACGTAGAGACAGAGGAATTGACGCTCACCTTAGAGAAGGAAAGATAGATAAGCGGGGCAACGCCAAACAAGAACATTGTTGCAGTCTGTTGTTTTGTTTGCTGGTCTGACAGTAGTGACTGCTAGTAAAAGTGCAATATATTACCTCAGAATATTAGTAAGGTGAGCGTCAATGCTTATACAGTAAAGCAGTACCTACGTTGCGTCCATTTATATAATACGTCAATGGAAAATTCTTATTGAAAGACAGATGTCAGTGTCAAGTGCAGTTGACAGTATGTTTATGTTATAATTTTACTGAAAATATAGGATCTTTTGCTAGAAACTTACCGTATGTAATTTGTATAAAATACATACAACTGCAACAAAATAATGTACAAGAAATAGAATTGCAAGGAACTTTCTGTATGACATTCATACAAAATACATAGAATTGACGGAAGGTAATGTGCTGGTCACATCATATTTTTTTAAATTTTTGTCCAATTTTAAAATTTTTTATTTTGCTTATTTTTGCATTTTTTTTAATTGTGAAAAGATCGTGTCAGTCACTGTGATATGAGCCCGAGACCTTTACTTTGCATCATGTGATTTGCTGGCCTCGGTTTTTACCTCGGCTGCAAACTTTAGATTTGGCCAAAAATGACCACTTTTACAACCTTGATATACAAACATAAGTTCATAGATTAAACATAGATAGGAAAATAATATACATTACTTAAGAAGATAAGAAATAACATAAAAACATTAGAATTATTGAAATTTTATTTAGCGTTTATTAAATCACGTATTTCACATTACATTCTGTCGATAAGATAATTAAAATTAAATCAAATCACTACACATTTATATCAGTTTGAGTGCACTACATAATCAATTTATTAATACTTAGGTATTTAAAAAAGAATAAAATAATAGAATCAGATATATTCTCCTAGCAATTTTCCATAATATATTCTTAACTGCATCGAAATTGCGTTCTCAGTGAGACCAATACGTAATTAAGGCGATACTTTTTGAGATATGAAATTATCCTACGCAAACTTTGTATAACATTGAGAATCTTCACAAATATTTCAATAGTTATACAAGAAGAGGTTGGGAAATAATCGCATATATAGTTAAGAGGACGAAATGTGTTTTCAGGTAACACGCAAACTGTATATTCAGATGATTTTCGAAGTTCGAGTTGCATAGGTTAAGACAATGGTATATATATATATATATATATATATATATATATATATATATATATATATATATATATATATATATATAATAAAATAAATTTTAGATTATAACTTCTTTCAGTTATCTCTAACATACCATGAACTATGGCACATTACTTATATAACATCCTGTAAGTGTATATATATATATATATATATATATATATATATACATATATATGTATATATATATATATATATATATATATATATATATATATATATATATATATAACAAAAGTTCTCTTTATCAAACTGCTTTTACAGATTATAGAAATTCGTTTTTTACAGTCTATATACAAAGTAGTCATTTGCGCTCTCTTTTGTCAACGCAAAATGTTAGTTTGCCGCTCGTGCGCGAAAAAGTAGGAAAAACGCTCGCTGTCCAAATTTCTAACTATACAATGTTTAGAAATGTCACTTGTCTACTTTCTTAATAGAAGCGTTTAGTCAGGAACACTGTAGTTACACATTTACCACCTTCACAAGTCAATCTAACATATAACGGCTCAGTCGGTATATTACATAACCAAACAAAATGCCGCACTGCTATGACAATAAAATAGGGCGTTCATTTACAAAACGAAAGTATAAAATGCTTAGATTAGATAAAAGTAATAGCTCAAGAAGAATGGAAAATAACGATAAAGTAAAATTAAATGTAATCGTTATTTATTGAGTAGTACTGTACAAAGTGTACATTTTATTATTTTTTCTACAGTCTATATACAAAGTAGCCATTTGCGCTCTCTTTTGTCAACGCAAAATGTCAATTTGCCGCTCATGCGCGACAAAGTACAAAAAACGCTCGCTGTCTAAATTTCTAACTATATAATGTTGAGAAATGTCACTTGTCTACATTCTTAATAGAAACGTTTAGTCAGAAACTAATGACACTGTAGTTACACATTTACCACCTTCACAAGTTAGTCTGACATATAACTGCTCTGTCGGTATATTACATAACCAAACAAAATGCCGCACTGCTGTGAAAATAAAATATGGCATTTATTTACGAAAAAAAAAGTATAAAATGCAAAGATTTTATTGAAACTATAGCTCAAGAAGAATGGAAAGTAACGATAAATTAAAATTAAATATAAAATAAATTGTGTGAACAGTTCTTCTGCCACCTGCAAAAGTTTGGCGTGAACGCTCCCAGTGGACATCCACTTTTCCACTGCACTAGTATAATGTACTTGAAACAAATAAATTATACAAAATTTATAATATACATTACAAAATTGGCATTATCTTTTTTGTAAAAACAAAAGCCAAAACAATATCTTGAAGTCATATTTGAATACGTTCCTATCTTGACTGAAAAACTTTAAGTAGTACTGTAAGTACAAAGTGTACATTTCATTATTTTTTTTTATGGTGGAGGACTGTAGAAAAAATCTTGTGTGTTTCGAGCGCAAATGGACATTGTCGATTTCGAGAGAATGCCGCGCTCCTGCGTCGCGCGTCAACAACCTCTCAATCGACAATGTCCCATTTTGCGCTCTTAATACACAAATAGCTATTTTGTTATAGTGTAGGACCCCATTATGGCGACTGTAGAAAAAATCTTGTGTGTTTCGAACGCAAATGGACATTGTCGATTTCGAGACAATGATACGCTCCTGGGTCGCGCGGCAACAACCTCTCAATCGACAATGTCCCATTTTGCGCTCTTACTACACAAATAGCTATTCCATTCTCTAGATAAAGAGTGACAAAAAAGTGGCCGTTATTAGTGAAAAATCAAAAAAGTTAAATTACGTCTGCGGTCGTGGTTGATCATGAGTAATTTTTTTATGGTATCATATGTAAAAAAATTTGCTGAATTCAATGGTAAAATAAAAAATATAGCATTCTATTTAAAATAAGAAAGTTAGGGTCTGCTTCCGGTTAAACCGGAAGTGCTACTGTTTTGAAAATATTTTATCACAATATATCTGATCACAAAAATATTTCTTCGTATTTAATAATTGAATCATTCATGGTTCTTGGATGTTACAAAAATAATTTTATAAAAACTGTTTACGTATAAGAGTTGATATTACATTAAAATTTTGTTTCAGGCGTATATGAATTTGGCGACGGATCTACTGGTAGCGACTTTTCGACATTTCTCAACCTTGTTCGCTTTCTCCGAATCGCTCAAGAAGAAGACCTTTTAGCCATAGTTCGCCCAGGTCCTTACATCTGCTCCGAATGGGAATTCGGAGGTCTTCCATCTTGGTTACTCCGAGAAACCGGCATTCGCGTACGCACATCCGAGAAAAAATACATGCGCCACGCCACTCGCTACTTCAACAATGTCCTTAGTCGTCTCTCTTCACTTCAATTCACAAAAGGTGGACCTATCATAGCCTTCCAGATCGAAAATGAGTATGGTAGTACCGGATCGGATGACAAAGCCTATTTGAATGCGCTCAAGAATCTTTATAGAGAGAATGGAATTAATGAATTGTTGTTTACTTCTGATAGTGCTTGGTCTGGTACTGCGGGTTCTGTGGATGGAGTATTAATGACGGCTAATTTCCAGAATAATCCGGAAAATGAGTTGTGGCAACTGGAAAGCATGCAATCCGGAAAGCCAGTAATGACTATGGAATATTGGACAGGATGGTTTGATCATTGGTCTGAAAGTCATCATACAAGAAGTGACCAAGAATATATAGACGTATTGGAAAGAATTCTTAAATATCCAGCATCTGTTAATTTGTATATGTTCATTGGGGGAACCAATTGGGGATTTATGAATGGAGCTAATATAGGAGATGGCAGTACTGACAATGAAGGTTTCCAACCAGATGCAAGCAGTTACGATTATGATGCTCCTTTAACTGAAGCGGGAGATTATACCGGTAAATACTTTTTAACACAAGAATTAATCAAACGGCTAAATCCTGTCAAAACACGTTTACCAGCTCTTCCTGAAATTATCCCACGTATTGCCTATAACACAGCAATTGTTACTGAAATTTTAACTTTAGAAGACATGACTAGACAAGTATGCGACGTGGTCCATCACCCGACATTATTACCAATGGAACATTTACCAATAAACAATAATTCGGGGCAACAATACGGATACATTGTTTACAGAAAGGCAAATATTAGTATTGCAGCTAATTCTATTCTAATGATATCTGGTCGGGTTTGTGATACAGTCATGGTTTTAATAAACGGGGTTCAAATAACCCCACCTTTGGAATCAGAAAATAGTTTCAATGGATTTGGTTACTGGAGGGAATCGAACTCACAATTAAATTTAGGTCCAAAAGAATATTCTAAGGCAACTTTGGAATTGCTAGTCGAAAACTGGGGTAGAAATAATTTTGGAAATCTCAATCAGTTCATACAACACAAAGGATTATGGCAAGGAGATGTTTCTATAAACGATAAGATCATCAAAGACTGGGAAATAATTCCTCTGGAGTTCCGGACAAAATGGCTGAAATATCTTAAAGGCTGGCGTCCGGTGACCAATTTTACAAACCCGTCAGGACCTGCTCTCTACCGGGCAAAGTTCACAGTAACCGAACTAAGTGATACCTTTGTCGATACGCAAAACTGGAACAAAGGTATTGTAGTTATTAATGGATTTGTGCTGGGTAGATATGCAGATAAAATAGGACCTCAGCTTACACTGTATCTGCCAGCGTCTTTTCTGAGAGTAGGTGAAAATGAATTGTTGATTTTTGAACACTGGCAACCAAGTGCCGGAGTGAAGTTCTCAACTCATCCTAGGTATAATTATTATGGTACAAAAAACAATAATTGAAGGTATATGAGCGACAAATATGTTATTGGAAGATGAATATTTTATTTTGCAAGAAAATGACAGAAAATAATTCTGAAATATTGATTAGTTTTATAAGAATTATTAGTAAATATAAAACTATTGTAGCGTTTTGATTTATTTAGGCGAAGTGTAAAAATCAGAGAATTATTATTAATTATAATAAATGTTTATTAAAATGATAAATAAATATTAGATACTAATTAACACTCACAGGACTTGACATTCAACTGACTGACTCTCTATTAATGTAACTAACTACTTCACTTTTCACACAAGTACGTCGCTTATACAGTGTGTCCCATTTAGAGCTGCTACCATTGGGATCTCGAGAACTATAACATATACAATGTCGGTTAAATGAAACTTTTTGTGCACTTATAGGGGGGCATATCAGATGTGCTTTTGTTTTTCCAATTATTCTCAGAGGGCACAAGATAATGACGAAAAACTGAATTTTGTTAATTTTTACCTCCCGCTACCCTTGGTAAGTGAGGTATAGGGATCGTGCTAAAAATCGTATATCGAGATTTTGATAAATGACTACGTTTTAAGGTCCCTAGAATCCAATTTTCACGATGATGTCTGTGTACGTGTGTATGTGTACGTGTGTATGTGTGTGTGTGTGTGTGTGTGTGTGTGTGTGCGCGCGCGTGCATGCGTGCGTGTGTGTGTATGTGTGTGTGCGTGCGTGCGTGCGTGTGTGTGTGCGTGCGTGTGTGCGTGCGCGTGTGTGCGTGCGTGCGTGCATGCGTGTGTGCGTGTGTGCGTGCGTGCGTGCGTGCGTGCGTGTGTGTGTTTGTGTGTGTGTATGTGTGTGCGTGTGTGTGTGTGTGTGTGTGTGTGTGTGTGTGTGTGTGTGTGTGTGTGGATCCTCCACTCTAATTCCAATACTATCATTCAGAAAATTTTGATATCTTGTATTTCGAACTTTTTCTGTATTGGAAAGAGTCCATTAGATTTTGGTAAAAATCGAATAACCGGAATTGGCACTTTACTAGAAGCTCTAAATAAATTTTCTTCGAAAAATACCTTTAAATGTTATTTTTTCGGGATTAATGTTATTAGAAAAATTAAAGATTATTGAATTTTCTATAGACTTGCATTAATACTTTTTCTATATATTTTATCGATTAATTTATAAAATTATCTTTAATTTAAATCCCAGAGTCTACACTTTAAACACACAAAACGAAGTTATTCAAATGTATGTAACTGACAGATAAATGACACTTTAAAATAATAATAGTAACGTTTTAAAAAGGAAAAAGTAAATAGAACAATAGAAAAGAAATTCAATACAGTCTCCACCATAAGTAAATATGTAGGTATGTATTTAGTTTAATAAAAATTAACGATTCACAAAAATATTTAAGCTAATCCTCATTTTTGGATTAGTGAATTCTATTCTATCCCGGTATTTAAAATTTAATCTTCATTTTTTTATAGTTCCGGTGGCTCAATCGTTAGAGCAGCACCTCAGGTCATGATTACATTCAGGGCTCTGGGTTCGAATCCCACTAAGGCATGGATGTGTGTGAATGTGAACCCACTCTGTAATTGGGATTTAATCCTGTTGAGAGTTTTAAACAAAAGGTAGTTACTTGGATTAGATTAGACTATATTTTAAGAAATAAACTTTCCAAATTAAAGAAAAATTCGCTAATCCAAAAAACTTAATCTTTTTCGTGACTCGGGCTGTAAGTGGCGGGAGGTATTGTGTTGGCCACACCAGATTTTTTCTTTTTCGAATAACTTCTAAACAATTAGTAATCGAGAAAAATGTTTCCAATAAAGAAGTTAGATATATTTATTGTTTAAGACTAATATGTCTTAAATGAGAGGACTTGGAAAATGTTAACCCCTTTAAGGTAGCAACCCGCTGCACATGGGAATAGAACGGGTAACCTGCCCTGACTCTATTTAAATAAGTCAATAAATAAATAGAAATAACTGTTTCTGTTACTTTAAATAATTAGTTATATATTTTCTACGTGTTTAAGTTTCATTTTAGAATTGTTTGAAATATCTGTAGTATCTTAAACTATTTATTAACATTTATATGCGACTGTGACTAGCTTAAAGTCGAGTGCGCGCGCAACCGCCCCTCCAAGTGCACTCCATCTACAGTATTGATCAACCGCGGAGAGCTCAGAGTGTGTCTAGCTAGCATACGGGAAAGACGTGTCGCATCGTCGTTCGCGAGAGTGGGTTTTCCACCATTTTGCATAAACTTTCTGATTTTCATATGGTCAGCAAAGTAATTTGTTGTTTAATTGTCGTTCGCGTAGCTTGATTAGCCTAGAACGACTAATTCAAGGAGTTATCGTTCGGTTTTCATTTAATTTTGTATTTTATAGTCCGTGAATACTTTACGGCGCCATTTTATGTAGCCAATAGACACACCTCAGGAATCAATTGTAAAATCGAATTATACAATTTGATTTCTCACGGGAACTCGTGTTAGGGATTTGATTCATATTTCCTTGGGTGAAATTATTATTATTTCTTTGTAAACCTGTTTGCACGTTCTTGCTCGAGTGACGTCATCCACAGCACACCTGCTGTTGTTGTCGCATAGGTACAGCCAATGCAACAAGTTTTGCATTCTAGTTGGTTATTATTAAGTTCATTTAGGGTTCTTAATATTGTTTAACTAAATTTGTTTGGTCATACACTTATTAAATGATTTAGTTAATTTCTACAAATATCGTATTTGTTCTATCTTTGGTTTATTATAGTTTATGTCACTTGTATTCAATACGCTATCACATATCTCTCAGAATTGTTTTTCAGTTGTTTGTTATTTTGTTGCAATTATACTTAGCACGTTTGTTAGTTCGTAAAACTAGCTAGTCCTTCGTTCGTTGTTAATTAGTACGTTTCGCAAATTAATATTATCCCGTGTATTGGCCAAGTCCAGTGATGTGAACCAGCTATCGAAGGTTGTAATCAATTTGGTTTACATATAGTTGCTTTGTTCATTGAATTTAACATCAAACACATTGTTGGTGCTTCTAGGCCGGATTCGCTGATCTAGAGATATCACATTTGGGCTTGCGAGCAGGATCAAAACATTTGGTCCTTCTATGCCGGATTCGCTGGTTTAGGGATTGAACATTTGGTCCTTCGAGCCACTAGGTCCTTAATATTTGGTCCTTCGCACCGGAGGGACGTAATATTTATTGTCTATTTAGTGGCGTACGAAAATATTTTTAATGGGTAAATTTTCGAGATATAACACAAACTTATATTTTTTTTGAATGGAACCCATATTTGATTTTTTCTTTAAGAAAATCCTTATATTTTTCTCTTTCGATTCTAGCCTGCCGCGCGCCCCGCCTATGTTATCGATCATCCACATAGTTTCCGCTTAATGTTCTCGTATTTTTCTGTCGTTAACTGAAGTTCTTTTTTAGTAGTAATTTTTGTTTGGTGTTGATGTTGGTAATATTGTTTTACCTTACAAAACATGTATTGTATTGACAACAAAAATATAATTTAATGTTTTATATTAGATTTTTACTAATAAATAAAATTCTAATGTGACCAGCCCATTAAAAATCCTCGTGGAAATATTGTTGTCAAAAATATGATTTCGTCAAAATATGACCTGCCCCTATTTCAACATTTCTTTTAAGTATTTTTCCATAAAATAATTAAGTAACTTTTGCGCAAAGAAGAACTAATTTTCCATGTTAAACGCCTACTTTCCACTTTCAGATTTACACGCTGTACCTTTAATTATAAAATTACATAATAATATCAACAGAAAAGAAGTTTTTTTAAAAAATTTATTTTAAGTCCTTCGGCAAATATGGCTATTAAGACCATGTTAATAATATATCAGTTATAGTAGGTATAAAATATATTTTTTTACAAATTAGTTATATTTTGTTTACAAGGTTTGTTTCTTTTAGGAAGTAGATGATCCTTTCTTCTGTAGCGGGTTTGTTTGTTAGGGCTTCTTAAATCGAGAATGGTATTTTGTGTATGTGTCTAGCTTGTGTGTACTATCTGCAGTCTAGTAGGATATGTTTAACTGAGAGGGGTGGATTACAGCAGATAGGTGCTTCTGTTTTATCGAGTTTACCGTGTGGCCTATACATAATCTTGTTGGGTAATCGGTTCTTCACTTGTTTTGTTTGTTTTCCAGTTGTTGATGTCCTGTTTGATTTCACAAAGTTTGTTATTTTCTTGTATCCAGTCCTGCTTCTATTTTTCTTTAATTTTATGTTTGATCTTTTTTTAGCGTCGCATACTGGTAATAATTTATGGGTTGAATCTGTTTCTCGCGTAGCTTGTTTCTCTGCTCGATTAGCTTCTCCGTTACCTGTTATTCCTATGTGGGACGGTATCCAAGTGAAGAGGATTTTCATTCCGTTTTCTATTGATTTGCGTATTTCTTCTTCGATTTCTTGTGTTATTGGATCCTCTGGGTATGCTTGTTTTATTTTATGTAGACAGCTGATAGAGTCGCTACATATTGTGAGGTTTCCATGTGTATTGATGAAGTTAAGTGCTGTTTAATTGCGATAAGTTCTGCGGTGTAGGTGCTTGAGTTATTTGGCAGTCGAGTTTTTAAAGTATTTTGATCTTGTACAATGGCTGCTCTCGTTTAGTTGTCTTTTTTGGAGCCATTTGTGTAGATAAAGGTACACGGTTGGAGGTTACTTTTTAATATGCTGAATTCGTTTTTGTTGATTTGAGGAGGTGTTTCTGTTTTGGGAAATTGCAGGAAGTCTAGGTTATACAACGGCTGGCTTTGTATCCATGGAGGGGTAATGCTGTAGCTTATGGGATATATTTTGGGAGTACGGAGATTATTTTTTTGGAGTAAGGTATTTAAGTATGTCTGCATAGGGATATGATTATTTATGCTTAGTTATCTATTGTTTGTAGTGTATATTCGTTTGAATGCTGGGTTGCTCGGATTAGTTGAGAGTTTTGAGATATACCTTATGTGGATGATATTTGCATTCGTCAATAATGGAGTGATTGTTCTTCTGCTTTGATCAAAAAGGATTTTGTAGAGCTTATTCCAAATGCGCCGGTTGCGATTTTAATTGCTTGATATGCAATTCGATCAATGTTTTCCAAGTTGGTTTTGTTGATGGTTGCGTAGACAAAGCATCCGTAATCGATTTTGGATCTGATTAGTGATCAACATATTTGTAAGATAGACCCTTTTTGGGCTCCCCATTTTTGATTTTTTAGTGTTTTAGTATGTTTAATCGCTGGTCACATTGGGTTTTTAAATTTTGAAGATATGGTTTCCAATTCAGTTTGTTGTGGAAGGTAATACCGAGGAATTTGATTGTGTCTACGTAGGGGAGACCGGTGTCAAATGTAACAAGGGTAGGTAACAGGGCCATCTTTTCGAAGTAGATTAAAACGCGCTTGCAGAGTAAAGCAGAAAGAGTCATACCTCTTTGGTATTTAGTGTAAGTACATACGCGCAAATACGGCGTCTGTTTCTGACGAATGAGTATAAATCAGCAAAAAAGTAAATACAGGTAGTAACACACATTGTTATTTCAAGTTAAGGATCAGTTTGTGAGTTATATCTGCTTTTATTTTTCATTAAAAAAACATTTCGAATTATTACCTAATAAATACAAAAATGCAAATAATATCTTTATAAGTGAAGCGGTGTCAGTTGTAACACATGCCACGGTGTCGATTGTAACATGTTTAATAATTAAGTACAGTATTGTTCATGATAAAAATTACAAGAAAAAACCACTGCTATCGAAAACATAAAAAAAGAAGAGCAAAAAAACGAAAAACACTTCCGAAAGTAACAGTCGCAGATTACTCTTCAGATGGCTCCGTTGAGGAAACTCTCTGATATGTATTGGCTCATATTTTTTGAGCACAGGAGATTGGTTGCAGTGGCGAAAATGTAAAATCTGGACACCGGGCAAGTTACATTGTACAAAGAAAGACCTATTTTATGTTTACCTAAACTGCAATTTCGTTAGTGAGTAAAAGCATTGGTCAAAATGCCCAAGTAACACTGACCGACGGTCGACCAGAAAGTGACGTCGATTATAGGTTGAATTTAAGTCATATGCGGCCGTCTAATTTGACCTGGATGCAACGGCACTATGACGTTGATTTTTGGTCTGAAATACGACTATTTAGACGTCTAATTTGACGTCTATGCGACGACACTGCGACGTTGATTTTTGGTCTGAAATAGGACTATTTAGACGTCAGATTAGTGGTCACTATGACGACCATATGTCGACTTTATATGGTCATAATTAGGTCTATTTAAACCTTTGTCACACGTCTAATTTGACGTCTTTGCGACTATTATTTTTACTTTATTTTTAATATTATTAAATATTCATATCCAATTTTTAAATTTATTTAATTTGGCAACTTATAATTGTTTATAACACACGAAGGTGTATATTATTTTTATTTAAATGTCAAATTGATAATTTATTTTTTCTTAATGCAATAATATAAACAATAATATTTAAAATTTTGAAAAAATGTAATAATAATCAAATTTAATGTACATTTTTATTTAATTATGGTTATCCGTCATCGCCACCGAAATGGATAAGCCGTAATGATATGTTTTATTTATTTAAAAAAACATTTACATTTATATACACATGACTGTGAAAAAGAAACAATTTATATCTGCTATATTTGTGATACAAAAATCTAAGATATTATTATATTGGAAATTTTAATTTTTAACATTTTAAACAAAATCTAATATATTTTAAATCTTACAAGAAATGTTATTAAAAGAAAATGTATTAAGGGATCTTTAAGTTTTGTATTTACAACTTTCCTCTGAAATTAAAAGGCCGCAAAATAAAAAAAAAATGTATTTTCTACATGACAGATTTCCAAACAGACCCTCCATGAACAAAACAATACAATGACAATGCAGCATATCACCAAGATGGCTACTGTTGCTTGTGTAGGCAAACATTGGCAAACATACCGATTGATGTTAAAATGCTGCGGTTTTGTCATTGTTTTATTAATATATTTTCATAAATATTTTTTTTACACTGGAGAAGAAGGGTGCCTTGTCTCAAAACGTGCTAATACACAGGAAGAACTGAGCTTATAAAAGTCTACATATCAATTTAGAAGTGGGGTTAGGTTACAAAAAACCAAACGATAATATTTGTACCAATGTTTTTTTTTTTTGTTATGGTAAAGATATGTAAAATGTAACATTTTTGAAATTATACTTATTACTGTTTCTTTTGTAGACAACATTTTCAGAAGTTTATCGAAAATTCTTCGTAAGCGTAATATACAGCATATGAAAAGGCATAAATGTACACATTGTATTTTTTAGTAGCTTATGTTCTGAATTGACGACATTGTAATCCGTGACAGCCACGTTATATTTTTCAGAAATTTATTTTTCTATTTTAAAATCTAAACATGAACTGGTTGGTAATATAAAACAAGACATTCGAGTAACAAGGCAAAGCAAAATTTTCTCATATTTAAGTGATTATCTATTTATTTCATAATAATTACAAAAATAAATACTCTGAAACTAAAACTACTTCATAATTCTAATAAGATTATACAGTTCTTATAGGAACTATTCCTGGGTAAAGTTAATGTATAACAAACAGTTTTTATTTTATCTATTATTGTTACGTATTAATTTGAATACCTGCTAAGAATAGTTACTGATAATTTTCCGGACGAAATTGTATTTTTTGCTTTTAACAGCTAATTCATCCAATATGATCCGGAAATTTTGCTAAATTTTCATGTATTCTTGTAATCTCCACTTCTGTTAATTAAATGTACATGTATGGTACAATATTAATAGATGCATTATTTAATTAATTTGAATTTTTTATGAATATTTTTTTTTTCAGGATTTCTATGTAGGTTTAATATTTTATTGTATTTTTTATTTAAATTTCTGTCATACAATATATTTCAAAAATAAATTGTTTATGTTTCCTTGTAATTTTTCCTACCTATTTAAGTTATTTTCGGTATATATCCGATGTCTATCTACACGTCGAAATAACATCTTAATAAGACGTCGAAACACCGTCTAAAAATGACGTGGGAACAACGTCTTAAAATAACGTCTAAACAAGTCTTATAATGACGTCTAAACAACGTCTTAAAATGACGTCGCACAGCTCCACGCTGAGACGTCTTGCGGACGACTATATGAGGTGAATTAGGACGTCACAGTGACGTCGATTTTAGGTCATTTGTGTTACTTGGATGGTCCATATCACCAACAGAATAAATATTTAGTTTGCTTTTAGTTGAGTCATCTGAATTTTGTATTTTCTGAGGTAATAAATAAATGTTTATTTTTTCAATAATTTCTTCTTTTATCTGTTATTTTATCTTATTACATCATTGTTAAAATTTGTTACAATTGACACTGGCCCTAACTGGTGTCAATTGTAACATTAGTAATGCTTGACTAAAAATCCTTATAATTTTATATTTATCACATTTTTGAAAAGTTTAAAATTTCGAAATGTAACGTTAACTCGTGAAAAATAAAAATTTAAATTTTGTAACAATTGACACCGGTCTGCCCTATGTGATGTTTATATTATGCATTCTAAATTTAGGACAATGTTAGGTTTTTCGGTTTTTGGTGAAGTGTATGCACTTTGTCTTGGAAGGCAAAGAAAAGGAGTTTACACGTTAAAATTATTCTCAATTTATACAATATCTCAGATTGAGAATTGTTGATTTTTTGTGAAACTTTCAAGTAAAGTAGGTACCTACATAAAGACTAAAAACAAACAGAAATTATAACATAAAAATTAAATGTTGATTTATAATGTTAGTTTAAATTTAATTTTACGCAGATTATCTAGTTTGTTTGATAGATCTATTTATCTTCTCACCTACACTGGCTTGCAAAAAATCCCGCAAAGTTTGGTTCACAAAAGATGACTATAATCAAGGTCATTTATAAGCCGCCGAATGTATTATTACTTACAGATAACTTCACTGTATTTCGTATGCTTGGGCGTGCAACATGATATATTGGTGGATACATATTAATTTTTTTTTTAAAGTGTAATTTATTTGAAAATTATATTTATTTTAAATAATGCCTTTCTCAATGATTTATGTTCTGCACAAAAACATAGACTTGACATAAACCATGGAACAATAATTTGATTTAAATAAAAACTTCACTGGGTAAACATTAGAACAAAGGGTAGTGTAGTAGATAATTAGATATCTGTAACTCTACAACATACGTCATTATTATTTCTAGTGCGTTAGAAAGTAATGTCACTATTTACGTATATCTGTCACACAACATAAATTACTTAGACATACGTCAAATAATCTTTCTCTTGGTAACATGCAATGTTTGCGGAAGCGCTGCTGTATAAAGTGCTATCTATTCTTTTTTCATACAAGTGAACTTGAATAGTCATCTTTTGTAAATCAAACTATACACCTATTTTTTGTTGTATTGAGTCGGTCGTGAATATTAACTTGCCAATATCACTTGAGTCTAAGATATCAAAGATAACAGGAAACAAGTAATACATACTTGGGTGTTCTTTAATTTTCCTGGAGTATATTGATAAGGATTTTATTAGTAACTTCAGCACAATGAAAAACTTGCTCTACAGTAGATAAACTGAACTTTGTTTGAAATATGGAAAGAATTTTTGACAGACAGGTTCTTGTGATACAAGTCAGTTTATTGGTCAAAAGAGGATAATTTTTGAGCCGAACCAATAGAATGACTAGTATCACAAGAATTTATATGTCAAAAATTCTTTCGATATTTCAAACAGAGTTTAGTGACATGATAGTGATAACAGTGACAACTCCAATGACAGTTGATTCAAAAATCGTATTTACATAACTACAAAAAAGGAAAAATTCTGTTACTTGATTTTGAGGTGTACGTGATTTTTTATACAAGCCAGTGTACGTAAAACAAATTTAAACTAATATTACAATTCTTTTTAACATTAACATTGCTTAGTATCTGGTCGCGAATCTTGGGGAACCTGGTTCGATCCCGGTCGACGCCAAATATTTCGAATTTTAAAAGGCACAAAATTGACTACTGTTGTGTATTTTCCACGCCATCAATGAGTGCCCGTGAGGTGACGCCTGGTAAGCGCCTGCACGATGCAAATATTTCATCATTACCAATATCTGTGTACAAAGCAGATTGGCACATCCAGCAATTGGTAATAAGTCGTGATGATATATTCATATTTATTTATTTTATTAGTGACATGATAGTGATAACAGTGACAACTCCAATGACAGTTAATTCAAAAATCGTATTTGCATAACAACAAAAAAGGCTTTCTATACTAATCTGTTATTCTTCAGTCAAGGACGAGCCTGGTAAGCTGCTTTGACTTCTTCCTTTACCGAAAAAACCCGTTTACCTTTCTTTTGTATACTATCTATTTAAATAAAAATAAAGAGTAAATGGAGAATGTATGATGAGTGTAAGTTGGGGACGTGGAAAGTTAGAAGTGTGAATGGGAAAGAGAATGAGTTGATGAATGCAATGCGAATGTACAGTGTAGATGTTTTGTGTGTAAGTGAAAGAATGAAGCCGTTTGTACGAAGTTATGGCTGTACTTCTTCGCGAGTTTCTTGGATGAGATTCAAGGTAGGCTTTATACGAATCTTCGTTGTGTCCGAAAATACCTTGAAAAAGATCAGTTTTGGAATTCGGTAAATAGTGTAATTGATTTGTGTGATCCGGGTGATAGTGTGTGGCGATCTGAATGGGTGGGTGGGTGTTAAACGAAGTGAATCTGAGAATGTATTAGGACGTTTTGGTGATTGTCGAGTGAATGACAATGACGCGAGAATTGTTTCATTTTGTTTGGAGAGAAATCTCTTCATTTCGAAGTCCACTTTTAAACATAAGCTAGCTCACATATACACCTACGAGAATGTGGTTCAGAATAAACGTAGTGTGCTTGACTACGTTGTCTATGATGAACGATTGAGGAGTATGGTAGTAGATACGCGTGTGAAACGAGGCGCTGAACTGGGTACGAATGATCATTATTTGGTTGTATCGCGAATGCGGTTGAATAAATTTTGGCGAAAGAAGGTGAAATGTTCTGGGAAAATGTTTCGCGTAAAATCTTTTGCTCTTTTGAATGAAGATGTCAGAATGCAGTATGTTAAAAGATTGAATGAATCCTTGCCCGAATGTGAGTCTAAATTTGATTGTAATATAAATGAAGTTTGGTTGAAATTTAAGGATTCACTCCTCAAATGTGCAAAAGAAGTTTGTGGTGAAAGCAGATTAGGCTCTTGTCCGAAAAATGCATGGTGGAATGATCAGGTGAAAGAAGCGATTGCTAAGAAAAAGAGAGAATATTTGAAGATCTTAAATGTTAAGGATTCGCCTGGGCGCTTGCGAGAAGAATGTTTGTTAGAGTATAGAAGGAAGAATAAACGGGTGAAGCAAGTGGTGAGAGAAAGTAAAAAGCGATTTGATGACTTATTGAGTGAAAGATTGACAAATGATTTTAGTATGAATAAGCGACTGTTTTGGTTGAGTGTGAAGAGACTGCGGAGTGGAAGTGGTCGAGTTGTGAAAGCTGTTAGAAGTGCGAATGGAGAGTTACTGTGGGATGAATCAGATGTGAGGATTAGGTGATGCGAGTATTTTAAAGGTTTGTATGGAGGTGAGATTGAGAGGGACGATTGTAGTGAAACTGATAGTGAAAATGATAATGAATATGATTATGATATAGATGAAAGTGATGTATGTGATGCATTGGGGCGTGTAAGGAATGGTAAGGCTGCTGGTTTGGATGGGATTACAAATGTGATGTTGAAATATGGAGGAGAGAAAGTATTTGAATGGTTAATATATTTATTTAGATTTTGTTTGAAAGGTAGTGTGGTTCCTGACGATTGGAAAAAAGCTGTTATTTGTCCATTATTCAAAGGCAAAGGCAGTTCGAGTGAATGTACGAATTTTCGCGCGATAAGTTTGTTGAGTGTAGTCGGGAAACTTTTTGGTAAGGTTTTAATTCATAAGGTGCGAACCTTAACAATTTCAAAAATTAGTGACGTTCAGGGTGGCTTTTTGCCTGAGAGGGGATGTGTCGATCAATTGTTTGCTCTTCGTACGATTGTTGAGAAGTCACTTGATAAGAACAAGAAGGTGTTCTGTGGCTTTCTTGATCTAAAAAAGGCGTATGATAGTGTTCTTCGAGATACTTTGTGGGATGTACTCAGGGAGTACGGCGTGAATGGAAACTTGCTGGAAGCGATTCGTGCATTGTATGAGGGTAGTGAGGCTGCTGTAAAAATAGGTGGTAGGTTGAGTGATTGGTTTCGTATAAATGTTGGTGTGAAACAGGGCTGTGGTATGTCTCCGTGGTTGTTTAATTTATATATGGATGTGTTGTTGCGGAGAGCATTGAGTGAAATGGATGGTGTACAAATTGGTGAAAGTATTGTGCCTGCGTTAGCGTATGCGGATGATGTAGTTGTTTTAGGTGAAAATGAAGAGCAACTCAGAAGAATGATAGAGAGAATACATGTAGTTGGAAGACGTATGAATCTGGAGTTAAATGTTGTTAAATCCAAGGTGTTAGTATTTGAAAGGAGTAAATTGGTGACTATGTGCAATGTGTTGGTGGATGGAGTGAAACTGGAGCAAGTGAATGAATTTGTATATTTGGGTAGTATGATGTCAAGGGATGGTCGAATTGATAGGGAAATTGAAAGGAGAGTGAGTGCGGGGTGTATGGTAATGGGTGCTCTAGGTATGTTTGCTCGAAACGTAAACGTATCTAGAGAATCTCGTTTAAGTGTGTATAATGGAGTGCTAGTGCCTGCTTTGATATATGGAAGCGAATGTTGGGCATGGACGGGAAAGCATAAAAAGAGAGTTACTGCCGTGGAAATGAGGTATTTACGTGGAGTATGTGGATATGTAAGACGGGATCGCGTGAGGAATAATTTGGTGTATGAAGAATGTATGGTTAGGAAGAATGTTGTTAAGAGAGTAGGAATGAGCCAGTTGAGATGGTTTGGTCATGTGGAGAGAATGAAGAGTGAACGGCTTGTTAAGCGTATATATCTTGGTGAAATTGAGGGTGTTCGATTGCGTGGCCGTCCAGTGTGTAAGTGGATGGATGTGATTGATAAGGTACTAAAAGAGAGAAAGTTTCCGAGTGGGAAGAGAAGAAGAGCGTGTATTAATGCGACTATGAATGTGGCCGAGGCGAAAGAAGTGTGCTTAGACAGGAATGTGTGGTGAAGGATGATTGTTTCGTAACTATTATTGTGGTCCGGATGAGGTATTTCGCTACCGAAAATCGGTCACTTTAATATGTTAAGAGTGAGGAATGTATGTTGTACCTATGATGTCAGGTTAGTAAGAATGTTGTTGAAGATAGACTGATTATTTTTTTGATGATGTTATTGTTATTCTTTCGGGTTTGCGCGAACCCACTAAGTGGAAATGCGTGATTTTATGTACGTATGTATGTATTTAGTATCATTTTTTATTTTTAAGTAGGTACAATTAACTATCGTAAAAATTATTTTATTTTGAGTCTAATTTTAAGTGCTAACTTACTTTTCCGAATAATATTTGTATTTTAAAAATTAAAGGCAGGTACTTTATTTGAAACTAAAAACAGAAATTAATGTCAGATTAATATGTAATAAAAAAGTTTTTCATATGTTGCCCTGCAACCAAAATCAACTACACTGTATATCTTTATTTAATATCTATAACATGACATGTATGTGTACTGCGTTATGTATATTAGATTGGAGCTAGGGCTTCCGCGTAAAAGTTTTGTGTTATTAATCAATCACTAGAAGTGAAGATGACTTGGTATGCAAGTTAATGCACAAGTTTTGTAGCTTCCTTTATTCTCCATCAATTTCATTAGATGAAAATAGACCCTATTTTCATCTAATTGAATTGATGGAGAATGAAGAAACCCACAAAACCTTTGTATTAACTTGCATACCAAGAAAGAGTCCTCCACTCTAATTTTTTTCATTATTTTCAATGAAAGTTCGTTTAATTTTGAAACAATTCGTAGTATTAAAAAGTCATAATTGTTTTTAATTCAACTGCACTTGATTTTTAACGGAACCTATAGTTATCTTTCTCTCACCCATTTCTGTAGTAGGCTGCGCGAGAAAGATATTAATAATTATGACGTAGATGTTTAGATGCTTAAAACATTAAAAAATTCAAAAACTAATAATTTTTTTAAAACTTTTTTCGTCTTAATCTTGATTTTTTCTATTGAACTCATGCGAGTACACATTTATTAATCTATATTGTTTTTAGATTTTCAAGCAAATGGAAAACTCTGGTATTTAATTAAAATTCTACAAATCCATTTACTAACTAAAATCTAATCTTATAATTCAACGTTCAGGTTTTGCTGTAAATATTAAATCAAATATAGAAAATAATCCATATCAAAACATATTGGTGAAAAAGAGATAAAGATATAATGTACCTATCGGGAATGTTTTATATTTATTTAATATGTATTCTGATTGGAACGCATCCAAAGCCTACAATTGGCTAACCCATTAATGGTGGAATGCATGAAAGTGGGTTAACCCTCGAGTTACCCTAACCCAGGGTTATATACACAAACATAGAGTTTCCAGCTCAGACTAAACATAATTAGACGCCGCATTGCCTATACTGCGCAAGGGGTTAGGTGAGGATAGGAGGGAATGGGGCGTTTGTTTTGTACAGCGTGTTGCCTGCCTAGTTTATTATTATTCTACGTTCAAATAAGGTTCGAATGTGATTTTGTAAGGTTAGGTGCGGTGAAGTTTACGTTTTGTGTATATTTTTTATTTAAACCGTAAATGATTCAGCATGGTTCATTATTGTTTAATATGTGATGAACTATCAAATGTCAAAAAGCTCTATAGAAGCTTTCATCGGTAAGTTTTCCTATAAATATAGATCTGTTAATCACTACAAAAGATTGTGTAGGTTGCCAAAGGATACAGATAAAAAAGACGAATGGTTGATTATAATACATCAACAAGGCATTATTTTAAAACGGGTCCCGTCGAAATATTCTTTAGTCTGTTCTCGGCATTTTGAAGAGTCTAGTTTCCTTGGTAATCGACTAAAAAAAAGATGCGGTTCCAACCATCTTCGATTTACCAAATATTTCTTCAATAAGGAAACAAATACAGAATAAGTAAGTACTTGAAATTGAAATTAACATTCGAAAATAAATGAAACAAAATAAATGTTTTCAGAATGAAGACCCAGGAGACAAAAGTTTCGACCGATATTTTCCTTGTTGCTTCAACATCTAGGTGTGTAAACTTGCAATTATTTTTGATTAGAATTTAATTTAATAAATTGAACCAGCAATAGATTTGGATGTAGTAGAAAGGTAAATCTCTGAAAGACATTATTATTGAATTAATATAGAAAACATGAATGTTAATATGTATTTAAGGATTTCTGCGGAAAATATTTCCTGCGATATCGAAGTTTTTGCAGCAGTAGAACAAAGGTAATATTTTTAAAAACCTAACAAGTAAATAAAAAAAATGGTACGTGTAAATGTTTATTATTGAATTCTATTGTAGTTCACCTCGCGAAATAGACTGTTCTCCATCGACAAGAGCAATTATATCTAATAGCAACCATTCATCTTTTTTGATATCAGCAAGACATTTGATGATAAGGATAAGGAGGCGTGGAAAACTATCAATTTTGTATTATTTATTCTATCTATTCAATAAAAACTATAAGTGTGTATTATTTAACCTATCCATTTATTAATTCACATAACTCTTTCGTTTATATTTCAATTAATCTTAAATTTCTATGTTCAAGTATTTTTTTTCAAAAATTAATTTAGTGTTGCTCAATGCTTCGTTTTTCAAAACAATAAAAATAACACTTTATCTACATACTAATACTATATTTCTGTTATATTATAGTACAATCTTTAAATTTTCTTCAGAAATTATTTATTATTTGATACCATCATTGTAAATACAGGGAATTTATTTTAACGTGCAACATAAGGTCAATCACTTCCATGGTTACTACACACTACTCTCAAAAAATGACAGCAATGTAATATTTGTCCATTTTAAAATGCAACATACAAAAATTTGTAGTATGTATTTTCAATATTAATTTCCAATAAATTAGCCTACATACTATTAAGAAAAAAATCAAAACTTTAATGTAGCACATCTTAACAAACTTTGGCTTACAAAAATTCATAAATTTAATGTAATAAATGTATAAAAATACTTCCATTCACACTGAGGCAATATCCTAGTCGCTCGTAGAAAGAATTGACACCATTTGTGATGTGTTCTGAAGGTATCTCCTGTGCTGCAATACTATTTATAATGTTGCATTTTAAAATGGACAAATATTACATTGCTGTCATTTTTTGACAGTAGTGTGTAACCATGGAAGCGATAAACCATATGTTGCATTTTAAAATATATTCTCTGTATAATTTTTCTTTTTTAAACCAAAATCGCTTAATAGGTTATTAAATGACAGCTGCTGTCACTTTCAAACTATTGCAAATGCAACCCGCATTTCATGAACGCCGCTAGCTAGCTCGGCACGCCCACTTAAGTTCCTGCTTCACAACAAATGGTAATATGCGGCGTCTAATTATGTTTAGTCTGAGGTTTCCAGCCTATTTGACAGCTAACCTCGGGTCAAAAATAACTCATCGATATGTACGGATTAACCAACGAATAGCAAATTGCATATGGCTGACAGTTGTCATTTCATGCGTCATATTTTATACAAAAAAAGTAATTTTGTGTTTTGTGTTAAATATGCGTGAAATGACAACTGTGGGCCATATGCAATTTGCTATTCGCGGGTTAACCCGTGCAAATCAGTGAATTATTTTTGCCCCAAGGTTAATTGTCAAATAGGTTAACAACTATCTGGTTGTATATGTTACCCCAGGTTAACGTAATTCGAGGGTTAACCCACTTTCATGCAATCCACCCTAAGTAGTATAGATTTTGCCCGCATCTTTTGTGGAGAATTATCTATCGGCAATTTGTAAAAATACTTCGAAATTATATGGATGTCGGGAAAAGTTTTTATGCGGCAAATGACAAATGTTTTTATTTATTGTTCTAAAATCTTCATTTTTGTTCAAAATTTAGATAAATGAGATTTGAAATATCACTTGTAGGTAGAATAATATTACGAGCATATGCTAGTCGTCCGGAACACAGGAAATTAATTGTTAAATACATAAAACAATAGAAAAGAAATTCAATACAGTCTCCACCATAAGTAAATATGTAGGTATGTATTTAGTTTAATAAAAATTAACGATTCACAAAAATATTTAAGCTAATCCTCATTTTTGGATTAGTGAATTCTATTCACTACACGCTGTACCTTTAATTAAAAAATGATATAATAATATCATCAGAAAAGAAGTTTTTTTTTTAAATTTATTTAAAGTCCTTTAGCAAATATGGCTATTAAGACCATGTTAATATGTTACATAATATATCAGTTATAGTATGTATAAAATATTTTTTTTACAAATTAGTTATATTTTGTTTACAAGGTTTGTTTCTTTTAGGAAGTTGATGATCCTTTCTTCTGTGTCGGAGTTGTTAGGGCTTCTTAAATCGAGAATGGTATTTTGTGTATGTGTCTAGCTTGTGTGTAATTTCTGCAGTCTAGTAGGATATGTTTAACTGAGAGGGGTGGATTACAGCAGTTAGCTGCTTCTGTTTTATCGAGTTTGTGTTTATGTGTGATTACCGTGTGGTCTATACATAATCTTGTTGGGGTAATCTGTTCTTTGCTTGTTTTGTTTGTTTTCCAGTTGCTGATGTCTTGTTTGATTTTACGAAATTTGTTGTTATTTTCTTGTATCCAGTTCCGCTTCAATTTTCTTTAATTTTATGTATGATCTTTTTTTTTTAGTGTCCCATACTGGTAATAATTTATGGGTTGGATCTGTTGTAACTTGTTTCGCTGCTCGATTAGCTTCTCCGTTACCTGTTATTCCTATGTGGGACGGTATTCAAGTGAAGAGGATTTTCATTCCGTTTTCTATTGATTTGCGTATTTCTTCTTCGATTTCTTGTGTTATTGGATCCTCTGGGTATGCTTGTTTTATTTTATGTAGACAGCTGATAGAGTCGCTACATATTGTGAGGTTTCCATGTGTATTGATGAAGTTAAGTGCTGTTTAATTGCGATAAGTTCTGCGGTGTAGGTGCTTGAGTTATTTGGCAGTCGAGTTTTTAAAGTATTTTGATCTTGTACAATGGCTGCTTTCGTTTAGTTGTCTTTTTTGGAGCCATCTGTGTAGATAAAGGTACACGGTTGGAGGTTACTTTTTAATATGCTGAATTCGTTTTTGTTGATTTGAGGAGGTGTTTCTGTTTTGGGAAATTGCAGGAAGTCTAGGTTATACAACGGCTGGCTTTGTATCCATGGAGGGGTAATGCTGTAGCTTATGGGATATATTTTGGGAGTACGGAGATTATTTTTTTGGAGTAAGGTATTTAAGTATGTCTGCATAGGGATATGATTATTTATGCTTAGTTATCTATTGTTTGTAGTGTATATTTGTTTGAATGCTGGGTTGCTCGGATTAGTTGAGAGTTTTGAGATATACCTTATGTAGATGATATTTGCATTCGTCAATAATGGAGTGATTGTTCTTCTGCTTTGATCAAAAAGGATTTTGTAGAGCTTATTCCAAATGCGCCGGTTGCGATTTTAATTGCTTGATATGCAATTCGATCAATGTTTTCCAAGTTGGTTTTGTTGATGGTTGCGTAGACAAAGCATCCGTAATCGATTTTGGATCTGATTAGTGATCAACATATTTGTAAGATAGACCCTTTTTGGGCTCCCCATTTTTGATTTTTTAGTGTTTTAGTATGTTTAAACGCTGGTCACATTGGGTTTTTAAATTTTGAAGATATGGTTTCCAATTCAGTTTGTTGTGGAAGGTAATACCGAGGAATTTGATTGTGTCTACGTAGGGGAGACCGGTGTCAATTGTAACAGGTGTCAAATGTAACAAGGGTAGGTAACAAGGGCCATCTTTTCGAAGTAGATTAAAACGCGCTTGCAGAGTAAAGCAGAAAGAGTCATACCTCTTTGGTATTTAGTGTAAGTACATACGCGCAAATACGGCGTCTGTTTCTGACCAATGAGTATAAATCAGCAAAAAAGTAAATACAGGTTGTAACACACATTGTTATTTTAAGTTAAGGATCAGTTTGTGTGTTATATCTGCTTTTATTTTTCATTAAAAAAACATTTCGAATTATTACCTAATAAATACAAAAATGCAAATAATATCTTTATAAGTAAAGCGGTGTCAGTTGTAACACATGCCACGGTGTCGATTGTAACATGTTTAATAATTAAGTACAGTATTGTTCGTGATAAAAATTACAAGAAAAAACCACTGCTATCGAAAACATAAAAAAAGAAGAGCAAAAAAACGAAAAACACTTCCAAAAGTAACAGTCGCAGATTACTCTTCAGATGGCTCCGTTGAGGAAACTCTCTGATATGTATTGGCTCATATTTTTTGAGCACAGGAGATTGGTTGCAGTGGCGAAAATGTAAAATCTGGACACCGGGCAAGTTACATTGTACAAAGAAAGACCTATTTTATGTTTACCTAAACTGCAATTTCGTTAGTGAGTAAAAGCATTGGTCAAAATGCCCAAGTAACACTGACCGACGGTCGACCAAAAGTGATTATAGGTTGAATTTATGTCATATGCGGTCGTCTAATTTGACCTGGATGCAACGGCACTGTGACGTTGATTTTTGGTCTGAAATACGACTATTTAGACGTCTAATTTGACGTCTATGCGACGACACTGCGACGTTGATTTTTGGTCTGAAATAGGACTATTTAGACGTCAGATTAGTGGTCGCTATGACGACCATGTGACGACTTTATATGGTCATAATTAGGTCTATTTAAACCTTTGTCACACGTCTAATTTGACGTCTTTGCAACTATTATTTTTACTTTATTTTTATTATTATTAAATATTCATATTCAATTTTTAAATTTATTTAATTTGGCAACTTATAATTGTTTATAACACACGAAGGTGTATATTATTTTTATTTAAATGTCAAATTGATAATTTATTTTTTCTTAATGCATTAATATAAACAATAATCTTTAAAATTTTGAAAAAATGTAATTATAATCAAATTTAATATACATATTTATTTAATTATGGTTATCCGTCATCGCCACCGAAATAGATAAGCTGTAATGATATTTATATGTTTTATTTATTAAAAAAAAAACATTTACATTTATGTACATATGATTGTGAAAAAGAAACAATTTATATCTGTTATATTTGTGATACAAAAATCTAAGATATTATTATATTGGAAATTTTAATTTTTAACATTTTAAACAAGATCTTATAAATTTTAAATCTTACAAGAAATGTTATTAAAAGAAAATGTATTAACGGATCTTTAAGTTTTGTATTTACAACTTTCCTCTGAAATTAAAAGGTTGTAAAATAAAAATAAAAATTGTATTTTCTACATGACAGATTTCCAAACAGACCCTCCATGAACAAAACAATACAATGACAATGCAGCATAGCAGCAAGATGGCTACTGTTGCTTGTGTAGGCAAACATTGGCAAACATTGGCAAACATACCGATTGATGTTAAAATGCTGCGGTTTTGTTATTGTTTTATTAATATATTTTCATAAAAAAAAATTTACACTGGAGAAGAAGAGTGCCTTGTCTCAAAACGTGCTATTACACAGGAAGAACTAAGCTTATGAAAGTCTAGATATCAATTTAGAAGTGGGGTTACGTTACAAAAAACCAAACGATAATATTTGTACCAATGTTTTTTTTTTTGTTATGTTAAAGGTATGTAAAATGTAACATTTTTGAAATTATACTTATTACTGTTTCTTTTGTAGACAACATTTTTAGAAGTTTATCAAAAATTCTTCGTAAGCGTAATATACAGCATATGAAAAGGCACAAATGTACACACTGTATTTGTATTTTTTAGTAGCTTATGTTCTGAATTGACGACATTGTAATCCGTGACAGTATCAGGTGAAAAATATAATGTGGCTAAACCCATCAACTTAAAACAATGGCCATAGTAGAAGAAATTTATATTTCTATTTTAAAATCTAAACATGAACTAGTTGGTAATATAAAACAAGACATTCGAGTAACAAGACAAAACAAAATTTTCTCACATTTAAGTGATTATCTATTTATTTCATAATAATTACAAAAATAAATAATCTGAAACTAAAACTACTTTATAATTCTAATAAGATTATACAGTTCTTATAGAAACTATTCCTGGGTAAAGTTAACAGTTATTATTTTATCTATTATTGTTACGTATTAATTTGAATACCTGCTAAGAATAGTTACTGATAATTTTCCGGACGAAATTGTATTTTTTGCTTTTAACAGCTAATGCATCCAATATGATCCGGAAATTTTGCTAAATTTTCATGTATTCTTGTAATCTCCATTTCTGTTAAATAAATGTACATGTATGGTATAATATTAATAGATGCATTATTTAATTAATTTGAATTTTTTATGAATATTTTTTTTTCAGGATTTCTATATAGGTTTAATATTTTATTGTATTTTTTATTTAAATTTTTGTCATACAATTTATTTCAAAATTAAATTGTTTATGTTTCCTTGTAATTTTTCCTACCTATTTAAGTTATTTTCGGTATATATCCGAGGTCTATCTACACGTCGAAATAACATCTTAAAAAGACGTCGAAACACCGTCTAAAAATGACGTGGAAACAACGTCTTAAAATGACATCTAAATAAGTCTTATAATGACGTCTAAACAACGTCTTAAAATGACGCTGAGATGTCTTCCGGACGACTATATGAGCTGAATTAGGACGTCACAGTGACGTCGATTTTAGGTCATTTGTGTTACTTGGGTGGTCCATATCAACAACAGAATAAATACTTTGCTTTTAGTTGAGTCATCTGAATTTTGTATTTTCTGAGGTAATAAATAAATGTTTACTTTTTCAATAATTTCTTCTTTTATCTGTTATTTTATCTTATTACATCATTGTTAAAATTTGTTACAATTGACACTGGCCCTGTTACTATTGACACCAGTTAGGTGTCAATTGTAACATTTGTAATGCTTGACTAAAAATCCTTATAATTTTATATTTATGACATTTTCAAAAGTTTAAAATTACGAAATGTAACGTTAAGTCGTGAAAAATAAAAATTTAAATTTTGTAACAATTGACACCGGTCTGCCCTATGTGATGTTTATATTATGCTTTCTAAATTTACGAGTATGTTGGGTTTTTCGGTTTTTGGTGAAGTGTATGCACTTTGTCTTGAAAGGGGAAAAGAAAAGGTGTTTACACGTTAAAATTATTCTCAATTTATACAATATCTCAGATTGAGAATTGTTGATTTTTTGTCAAACTTTAAAGTAAAGTAGGTACCCACATAAAAACTAAAAACAGAAATTATAATATAAAAATTAAATGTTGATTTATAATGTTAGTTTAAATTTAATTATTACGCAGATTATCAGTTTGTTTGATAGATCTGTTTATCTTCTCACCTACACTGGCTTGCAAAAAAATCCCGCATAGTTTAGTTCACAAAAGATGACTATAATCAAGGTCATTTATAAACCGCCTGATGTATTATTACTTACAGATAACTTCACTGTATTTCGTATGCATGGGCGTGCGACATGATATATTGGTGGATACATATTAATTGAAAAAAATAAGTGTAATTTATTTGAAAATTATATTTATTTTAAATAATGCCTTTCTCAAAGATTTATGTTCTGCACAAAAACATAGACTTGACATAAACCATGGAAAAATAATTTGATTTAAATAAAAACTTCACTGGGTAAACATTAGAACAAAGGGTAGTGTAGTAGATAATTAGATATCTGTAACTCTATAACATACGTCATTATTATTTCTAGTGCGTTAGAAAGTAATGTCACTATTTACGTCACACAGCATAAATTACTTAGACATACGTCAAATAATCTTTCTCTTTGTAACATGCAATGTTTGCGGAAGTGCTGCTGTATAAAGTGCTATCTATTCTTTTTTCATACAAGTGAACTTGAATAGTCATCTTTTGTAAATCAAACTATACACCTATTTTTTGTTGTATTGAGTCGGTCGTAAATATTAACTTGCCAATATCACTTGAGTCTAAGATATCAAAGATCACAGGAAACAAGTAATACATACTTGGGTGTTCTTTAATTTTCCTGGAGTATATTGATAAGGATTTTAATAGTAATTTAAGCACAATGAAAAACTTGCTCTACAGTAGATAAACTGAACGAAAGAATTTTTGACAGACAGGTTCTTGTGATACAAGTCAGTTTATTGGTCAAAAGAGGATAATTTTTGAGCCGAACCAATAGAATGACTAGTATCACAAGAATTTATATGTCAAAAATTCTTTCGATATTTCAAACAGAGTTTAGTGACGTGATAGTGATAACAGTGACAACTCCAATGACAGTTGATTCAAGAATCGTATTTACATAACTACAAAAAGGGAAAAATTCTGCTACTTGATTTTTGAGGTGTACGTGATTTTTTATACAAGCCAGTGTACGTAAAACAAATCTAAACTAGCATTATAATTCTTTTTAACATTAACATTGCTTAGTATCTGGTCGCGAATCTTGGGGAACCTGGTTCCATCCCGATCGACGCCAAATATTTCGAATTTTAAAAGGCACAAAATTGACCACTGTTGTGTATTTTCCACGCCAGCAATGAGTGCCTGTGAAGTGACGCCTAGTAAGCGCCTGCACGATGCAAATATTTCATCATTACCGATATCTGTGTACAAAGCAGATTGGCACACCCAGCAATGGATAGTAAGCCGTGATGATATATTCATATTTATTTATTTTATTTAGTATCATTTTTTATTTTTAAGTAGGTACAATTCACTATCGTTAAAATTGTTTTATTTTGAGTCTAATTTTAAGTGCTAACTTACACTGTATATCTTTATATATATCTATAACATGACATGCATGTGTACTGCGTTATGTATATTAGATTGGAGCTAGGGCTTCCGCGTAAAAGTTTTGTGTTATTAATCAATCACTAGAAGTGAAGATGACTTGGTATGCAAGTTAATGCACAAGTTTTGTAGCTTCCTTTATTCTCCATCAATTTCATTACATGAAAATAGACCCTATTTTGATCTAATTGAATTGATGCAGAATGAAGAAACCCACAAAACCTTTGCATTAACTTGCATACCAAGAAAGAGTCCTCCACTCTAATTTTTTTCATTATTTTAAATGAAAGTTCGTTTAATTTTGAAGCAATTCGTAGTATTAAAAAGTTATAATTGTTTTTAATTCAACTGCACTTGATTTTTAACGGAACCTATAGTTATCTTTTTCTCACCCATTTCTGTAGTAGGCTGCGCAAGAAAGATAGTAATAATTATGACGTAGATGTTTAGATGCTTAAAACATTAAAAAATTCAAAAACTAATAATTTTTTTAAAACTTTTTTCGTCTTAATCCTGATTTTTTCTTATGTACTTTCAATATAACTAACATTTTACTCAATTTTCTGTTATGGTGGAGGAGCTTCCGCATGAGTTCAATAGGGTCTATTGAACTCATGCGAGTACACATTTATTAATCTATATTGTTTTTAGATTTTCAATCAAATGGAAAACTCTGGTATTTAATAAAAATTCTACAAATCCATTTACTAACTAAAATCGAATCTTATAATTGAACGTTCAGGTTTTGCTGTAAATATTAAATCAAATATAGAAAATAATCCATATCAAAACATATTGGTGAAAAAGAGATAAAGATATAATGTACCTATCGGGAATATTTTATATTTATTTAATATGTATTCTGATTGGAACGCATCCAAAGCCTACAATTGGCTAACCCATTAATGGTGGAATGCATGAAAGTGGGTTAACCCTCGAGTTACCCTAACCCAGGGTTATATACACAAACATAGAGTTTCCAGCCTATTTGACAGCTAACCTCGGATTAAAAATAACTCATCGATATGTACGGATTAACCAACGAATAGCAAATTGCATACGGCTGACAGTTGTCATTTCATGCGTCATATTTTATACAAAAAAAGTAATTTTGGGTTTTGTGTTAAATATGCGTGTAATGACAACTATGGGCCATATGCAATTTGCTATTTGCGGGTTAACCCGTGCAAATCAGTGAATTATGTTTGCCCCAAGGTTAATTGTCAAATAGGCTGAAAACTATCTGGTTGTATATGTTACCCCAGGTTAACGTAATTCGAGGGTTAACCCACTTTCATGCAATCCACCCTAAGTAGCATAGACTTTGCCCTCATCTTTTTTGGAGAATTATCTATCGGCAATTTTTAAAAATACTTCGAAATATATGGATGTCGGGGAAAGTTTTTATGCGGCAAATGACAAATGTTTTTATTTATTGTTCTAAAATCTTCATTTTTGTTCAAAATTTAGATAAATGAGATTTGAAATATCACTTGTAGGTAGAATAATATTACGAGCATATGCTAGTCGTCCGGAACACAGGAAATTAATTGTTAAATACTGCTATTAAATATTTAAAAATGAAACATCAAATATTATTTTTTAATATGATGCGAGTACATCTTACTTCTATTATAGAACACATCAAATATTATTTTTTAATATGATGCGAGTACCTATTACTTCTATTACAGAACTGTTAAAGTCGAAACTATAAATACAATTTAACACTCATTTTTTGATTAACTAGTAATAATAATAATAATAATAATAATATTTATTTTCCATAAGATTCACACAGTAATACAATTGGCTTGTCAATGTCAATACATTCATAAAAGGAATAAATACATATAAAGGTACCCATACAAAATATATATAAAATAAAAATAGTGGCAAATAAATAATTAAGAAAATATTCACATAATAAAATCATGAAGCAGATATTACATAAAAAAGTAAATGTGGCACATCAAACATTTAATTATTTATAAACTCATCAATAGAATAAAAACACTTTTCAATCAAAAATTTTTTTAGTTTTAATTTAAAAGAAAATATGCTTGTAATAGCTTTCAGCTCCTGTGGCAAATTGTTATATATTTTAATCGGCATATAAGAAATATTGTCATGAAAATTACTTGTTCGAAATTTTGGAATGTATAAATTATTAACATTACGTGTATTATACAATCCAGTAGCCTGTTTAACAGTAAGAAAAGATGACGGATTTTTTTTAATGAAAAGAGCACCATGGTAAATATATATGCAGGTAAGGGTTAGTAAACCAAGATGTGGGAAGATATCTCTACACGATGTAGTGGGAGTACAACCAACCATGGCTCTAACTATACTTTTCTGCACTTTAAAGACATTGATAGAATGAGTGGAATTACCCCAGCAAATTATGCAGTATGACAAGGTACTAAAAACATGTACAGAATAGTACAGTTTAAGTAAATCCACACTGGCATAATTACGCAAGCGTCTTATGACGTGACATGACGAGTTGAGTCTTTTTATGAGATACTGGGTATGATGAACCCACTGAAA
Organism: Harpalus rubripes; assembly: GCA_963082715.1. Taxonomy (NCBI): domain Eukaryota; kingdom Metazoa; phylum Arthropoda; class Insecta; order Coleoptera; family Carabidae; genus Harpalus; species Harpalus rubripes. Next base: position 107,806 of record CAUJCB010000412.1, read on the forward strand.
ATTGTAGTCAACATGGACACCTAAGGTCTTAGTTGTGGGTATCGGAGTGATTGTTATATTGTCAAATTGAGCTGAAATATTAAAAATATTACCCCTTAACGTAAACTGAACTAACTGTGTTTTTTCAGCATTCAGGACTACAGCATTTTCATTGCACCAAAAATTCATAATATCCATACATTCTTGTATTTTATTATTAAGTTCAGGTATGCTCAAGGCAGAGACGATAAGACAAGTATCATCAGCAAATAAACAAATATCAGCATTTTCAAACATATTTGGAAGGTCATTGATATATAAAAAAAAGAGTAGGGGGCCAAGAACACTTCCTTGGGGAACACCTGTTAATGAAGACTGAGAATCAGAAAAGTACTTTTTTCCGTCAATTTTAGCACATACAACTTGAGACCTACCTTGCAGATAGGACTTTAACCAGTGCCAAGAATTACCACGAATACCGTAATCAGACAACTTATCAAGCAATATACCGTGATTGATGGTATCAAAGGCTTTAGCTAAATCAAAATAAATTCCAGCGGTAAAGAATTTTTTATCAAGGTAATCAAGAACACTACCAAGACTGCAAAATAAGGCGTTTGTAGTGGATTTGTTTTTACAGAAGCCAAATTGCGATGGTGATAATATATCATGCGAGTTTATGAAACAAACTATGCGAGAGTACATGGCTTTCTCAAAAACTTTAGAAAACGCAGGAACAATGGATATAGGTCGATAATTTTCTATGTAATTTTTGTTGCCTTTTTTATGCACGGGTGTAACTAGTGAAGTTTTGAATTGAGCAGGAAAATATCCATAATTTAGGGATTCATTAATTAAGTAGGTTAGAGGATAAATAATTTCGTCAGCTATAAAAAGTAGCAGTGAACAAGGCACGTTGTCAATTCCAGCTGAATTTTTTTTGAAAATTTCAATTAGAATATTAAAAATTTCAGTTTCATTAACAGGTTCAACGAAAATTGTGGCAGTGTTTTTATTGATAGTACTAGTGTTGGAGTTATGTTTTGGCGCACTATTCAATGTCAAGTTACGAACCGAAGTTATGAAATAATCATTAAAATAATTTGGAATAATTTGAGATTCTACAATTTCATTGTTATTAAAAAACATAGGCCAGGGAAGTGAGTAATTGGTAGATGTTAACGTTTCGTTATTAATAACGTTCCATGCAGCCTTATTAATATTATGAGCTGATTCTAAATATTTTTTGTTATAGTTCTTTTTAAAGTTGATAATTAAATTATCATATGTGCGCTTCAAATCCTTATATTTATTCAATATCACAGGATTGTTTGTAGTTTTATATATTGAAAAAATAAATTTCAAGGTCTCAACCATTTGAATAATTTCTGGGGTAATCCATTTCGATTTAATGGCTTTGTTTGATCGTTTTTTACGTACTAACGGAAAAGCATTTTTAAAATGGTAATGAAAAGTATTTAAAAAATTAGAGATTTTTTCAGAAAAATTAGGAGCATTGTAAACATGGAGCCATGACTCAGATTGGAGCAAATGTTTAAAGTAGCTTTTATTTTCATTATTGAAGATTCTCATGTCAACAATTATGTTGTTGATTTTGTTGAAATTTATATTTAAGCTCCACAGCTGGGCACTATGGTCAGACAAACATGGGTTTAAAATTGTGAATTTAGTCTTATTGCAGTCAATATTTGTAAAAAAAAATTGTCAATACATCGTCCAGAGATACTGCGTAACAAGGGAAAACCAGGATGGGGTGCTATTAAACCATATGACGAGAAATGTCCGCAAGTCTCACTGGATTCCACATGACACGCAAAATTAATATTGAAATCACCACATACGAATATAGGATGATTATAGTTCGAAAAATTAAAAAGTAAATTATTTAATTCACGATGAAAAAAGTTAAGATCTCCACTAGGTGATCTGTAAAGAGCTATGACTAGACATTTACTGTTATTTGAAAATAAAATTTCGATACAGGAATATTCAAAATGTTTATCACAGCATGTAGTATTCTTAATAGTCAAAGAAGTAAAATTTATAGAATTCAAAATGTAAATGGCAACACCGCCACATTCATAGGAAGAACGACAAAAAACAGAAGCTAATTTATAGTTATCAAGTTTACAATTCTCAATAGTTTCAGAAGATAAATGATGTTCAGTTAAACACAAAATCTCAGGAAAATCAACCGTTTGAAGATAAATGTTAAAGTGCTGAAGTTTATTATTTAAACTACGAATATTGCAGTGAAGTATACGAAAATCAAATTTATCTTCCTTGATTATTGAGTTTTTGCAGCTTGTGCTGCTGGACGTTTCCGAAAATTTACAAATTTTTTGACTGAAACATTCTCCGGCCAAAGTTCAGTATTTAGAAGTTCGTCAAAGATGTCAGGTGAGACTGAGACTTTGAATGTATTATATTCACCTGATTTAACAGTAAGTTGTTGTATGAAAAATTTATGATTCGGGAAATTTTTTATTAAATAAGAATCTAAATCATTCGAAGTCACAGTCAGCGCCAGTCTTGACACATGGACGGCAATTTTACATTGAACTGCACTAATTTCACAGCCAGTGGTGCACTTTTTAGATCTTAAAATAGGAACACGTTTCGGCCCTATCTTCCCAGATGGTTTGTTCCCCGGTTTCTGTTCGGATTTGGGCGGAGTCCGTGCGTTCACTTTTGGAGTCGTTTGTTTAACTTTGTCATCTGACTGAGTACAAGCAGAAACCAGTGCCGGAGCAGAACTCTTGGATTTGATTGCAATACCGACATCTTTAGTTTTTTGAAGAGTTAAGTTTTGTTGTTCATTTGAGGAGCCGGTAATGTCGATAATAGACATTACAGGTAACTCGATGTTTTTGGTAGAAGGCGGTATTTCAGTTGCAGGTGGCGTTTTGGAAGCCACAGCTGATTGATTTGATAAATCTGTCAGCGAAGGTGACAGTAGATTTGAGAAATTTGGTTGTTTTTTTTATTTCAGTTTTTAATTCTGACTTTAGCTCGGATTTCACATTGGAAAATTCATGCGTCAGATTAGTTATCAGTGCCGTTAATTCCTCAATCTGAGAGAACAGTTTTGCAAATATTGGTGCGTTCGATTTAAGATCTGCAGCAGATATCAAATAGCCATTGGAGTCGTAAAGGACGTACTCGCAGGATTCACACACGAACTTGATATTCTTGTAGGACGTAGCAGCATTATACTCACGCTTCCCAATTTTTGCACAGCATAAATGGAAACTACCACCACACAGACCTGTACACGTTATTTTAATAATATCTTGGTCTTTTACACTAGATTTATTAAAAATACAGCCAGACTTGGAATCACAAATTTCACAGTTCGCCATCTTCTTCACTTCAATAGTCAACAAGTCAAGTTCCGAATAAAAATTCAGGTCCGTTTGGCGAATATGCACGGCCGCAACGCAGTGTGCCGAGTTATGGTCTTGAGCGCGCATTTAATAATTATTATACTGCACACGTAACAAGGCGTGCTTGTTCGCTAAACGGATCTGGTGTAGCCGTGCAGCAGTGTACGGCCATGGTGCAGCCAAGAATGATTTTTAATCGTACTAGATTTTGGTAATAATGAATAAAGGGCGTTTTCACATGGCGCCATATATCGCGGGCGATAAACAGTCGCGATTTCGCTTTACATAAAAATTGCGTGTTTTTAAGTCAGCTGTTTTCACACGGCTGCGATACATTAATTAGTATGGTAACGCCGATGCTATATGGCATGTGCACGCAATGTCTTTTACGTATATCGCACCATATTCTATTGCCGCAATTTTACAGACCAATACAAGTTTATGAATGTTTCCACACGATTTAACATAAATTGTTCATTTCAATTTACCCAGTGTTGCAAGTTGCAATTAGTCACTTGTGAAAGATGGCCAAGTAGATGAAGTACACGTAATGATCCCATGGATCTCATTGAATTGAAAGCACAAAGACTGCATCCGAAATAAATCTGTACAAGATTATAAAGATCGAGGCAAAAGAGGAAGCACCATCTTCATATCTTGCGCGCAAGAAAGGATGGCCCAGAAACGTCTTTTTTTGGGATTTTTTCCGTATTTAATTTTTTTTTCTATTTAAAATTATTGCCAATAGTACATCTTCTCTCCATGGTAGTTCACAATATACTGTGGCAACACTGACCTCAATAATTCGAGATTTGTATAGTAATAAAACAGGTCGAGAGTGATAGCAACATGGGGGTATTCCCTCTTTTGCACACTGGCACATTAGTCCTACAATCTGCACAAAAATTAAATAAAAAATAAAACAAAATTATAATAATATTATTATAATCAATGTCAAATAATTAATATAAAAGTCGTAATATGATAAAGAGTTCTTGCATATATAAGGTGAGTCTTTGAAATGACCGCCTTCGATAACTCCGTTGTCGTTAGAAATACAGCATAAATTTTTATATAGAATTTATTCGATTACTCAAGGAGCATAAAGCAAAATTATTTTTATATCGATTCGGCGAGAATTATTTATCTTTTTTCTAATAAAAGAGCCTATATATTTTCATATATTTTGAATTGTATTTTATTCTCCTATGCAGCCATATGAATTTTGTTTTAGTTTTCTGCAGGCGTTGCCATGTTATTCCCGTTTTTCTGTAAAAAAAAGAGCTTATACACGCATTGCTTTACAAAGGCGTATTAAAGTTATTTTAGAAGTAAAAATTAAGATTTTTTTCTATACAACAGTAACTATACTCTATGTTCTCATATAATTTAAAAAAAATATAATTACGCAGGATGTTGACTATAACTCGTCATTTTCAAATGGAAAAACCTATATTTTATTATTTGGTTGTGTTTCTTTTTGTTATCTTTATATGTTTTTAAGGGTATCCTATGCCTTAAAACCAATAATTTCGATGATATTCACCATTTTTGTCTTAATTTAATAAAATTAAATCTAGTATGCTATGGAAATTATGTTTTTAAGGAGAAACAATTGCAATAATGGATGGTGGTTTGCATTAGTTTTGAATATATAATAATACCTACTAGAAGAATGGCAATGTAGATGAGTAAACCACATCTCTATCTCTTTCTGTCGTTATTTTAATGTTAGCAACGCCTGCTTCCTACTGGTAGACAGTGGAACTACGAAGAAGTGTTGTAACATTGTTACCAAATGTAAATAACAGCACATGAACACGAACTCTTGGACTAGTTTAGTGCCAGTTGCCAGTGTCAGTAGTTGTCTCTCAAGCTCTCGAGCATGTAGGTCCTCTGACATCTGCATAGTTATCTAACTCTGGCTACAGTTTGCCTTGTGCAACTGTCGTGTTCCCGGCTCAGGAATACAGGGTTAGAAAATTGTGATCTCATTTTGCGAGTTATGGTATAAAGTGTTTAACTCTACATGTTTGTTTAAAACAGACACTTCTTGTGATCGATGTGCTCGGTCCCCGTGTCGTGACCGTCAGTGACTCGTAGTTGTGCTTGACTTGTCGATTGTGTTTCGCTGTTACTTCGTGTTGTACGTGACGTAATTCTGCAATAGTGTACTTAAAAACTTTTTCAAATGTGATACAAGTGCTTGTGAACAAGTTCAGTGTTGTAAAACAAGGACACATCCGAAATTAAGTGCCTTTATCCAACACTCGTTCTCAAAAATGGCGCCCACGACTAATTGTCTAGCCAAACTCTATACCCAAATAGAGAAGTTGGGGAAATACGATTCGAACAAGAACCACACCAAATTTCTCCAACTACAAACGGAGCATATTCAGTTGCTAGCCGGCAAACAAGGCCAGGCACCCACAGCTCAAGATCCAGCTGATAA